>JAULBZ010006280.1:0-12524 GCA_032360805.1 Neoturris breviconis
AAGACATTCCATTGGTAGAAATTGACGTCACACGTCAATTTCTACCAATGGAATGTCTTCATTTGGATTCCGTGCGGGATTTTACGCTAATGGAAAACGGCCTAAAGACAACGCAGTGCTTTATTTATGTTATTTATGAATGGCTACACATTGCATTAATACGTTTTAGTATATTTCGTATCCTTGGAAACTAGGAAATTATTTGTAGGACTAAAGGTTTCTTAATTTTTGAGGATCCTAGATGAAGGTTTTTTACAAACAAGTAAAATGAGTTATTAACCCTTCAGTATGGTGGAGTACCCCCGGAAATTTATTAATTCATGGGAAGGTATTAGAAGATTCAGGGGGCAAAAAATCACAAAGGTGTACGATGCATATTTTGAAAAGGAAAATAACTACCTGACTAATAATTTTTGTTATGTTACTTTCACAGCAAAATTTAAAAATCCAGGGGGTCTACACCACACTATGTTTGTGATATTTTGATTTATTTTTGAAGATGTTTATCGTTGATTCGGATAAGTTATACTTATTTAATGCGTCAAACGGAAACTCTACCGGTACATAATGACGCGGTTTACACACCCACTGGATAAAACTTGTTTAGACGATTTTTCTAGCGTCTCTTCTGCGGAACTTGAACATATTTTTGCCCACTTGTTGACTAATCCGCGTTTGCGTGAGTTATTCAGTAAGTTTTCTATTGTATTATATTTACTTATGACTTAGCTGTGTGATATTCGTAATGGATTACACGTGTATTCTGAATTTCAGTAAAAAAAAAGTATTTAAGCTCTGAAACAGATGTATTTTTCTTAGTTGGATCAAAAACAGTTCTTTTGTTTGTCCTAGAAACAGAATACGTTATTATTATTATCTTTATTTAGGCTGGGGGTGGATTCCGTCCCTCCTCCTGTGACATTAATATTTTATAACGTCCAAAGCAAGAAGCAATACAGTGGGAAATTTTCAGCTTCATTTCGTTAAAGGATAAAAAAATATGGGTCATAACCTGAGACCATCAATTTCTACATGGGAAAATCCTATATAAATCGCCAAAACATGAAGCTATGGTCCAAATTACAAATAATCACAAAATAAATGTTTCTTAAAATCTTCGTCACATGACTAACCCGTTTTCCGAAATTTTAAAAATCTGTTTTTTTTAACGATTATTTTGGTATTTTGCAATATGTTTGTTAAAAATGCGAAAACTATACTAAAGGGGAACAAAACATCTGTCTAAAACTCGAAACAGAATGGAAAGATGTTCTATAATATATGGATTTTGGGCAAAATATACTATTTTAAAGTTTTGTGATGACGTTATAAAACAGCAAAGGAAATAGCCTAATGACACAATTCAACTCAAAAAGATTTTCAGCGAAACGGAAATTTTTCAAACTTTTTTGGGTGGAAATAGGACTGAAGAGTTAAAGTTGCATAATCAAACGAATCTGTTGAATTCTTTATTCATTTTTTTATTGGTAGCTACACACTGATCTTTTATAAGCATGCATTTATTTTCATAAGCAACCAGTATTAGGCGGTCAAGACTTTAAGGAGCGATCTCCAAAATTCGTTACCAAAAGCAGATATCTTAGCAGCTTTAAAAAAGTAAAATTCAATAATTTTGAGAAAGATTAATCTATGATGAAGAGTGTTAAGTCAATGAACTTGCAATTGATTGGTTTCTTCGGGACGAAGAGACCAATCAATTGCAAGATCATTGATTCAGCACTCTTCTTCTGGTAACGAATTTTGGAGATGGTCCCTAACAATAATATTATTTATTTATTAATATTTTACATCCATTCTGAATTATAATCTGTAAAACTTTTATTCACTTGAATTTGATGACAAACCGAAAAACTTCGTGGTGATTTTAAACTCAACTTTATATTTACTAAAGTCGAATATCATCCTGTGTATCTGTATATGGACAGTGTTTTGTCATCGGCTGTGAAGAATAGATCAAATATGCGAATATACAACAGTCCTGCAAGCTCTATGTAGTTAACTCTATTCAGTATCACTTTGTGCCCTCCCTCCACAACGTTTGATGGAAACATGCTATAATATTGAAACTTTCCAGAATGTTAGTTCAACACAAAAATAACTCTTCGACATAATTATTGTAATGATGACGTCAATATTTATAATGGCGTTATCAGGACCAATACAGATTGTGAAAACATTAGGTGAAAAAGTTTTTTTTCAAGAACTTTACTCTAAAATTTTCTTTTTAATCATATTTAGGAATTTTTAAATTTTTCTTTCTTTAAAAAACTAATGATAATTTTCCCTTAGCAACCAAATTTTTGACAGAGGTGGTAACATTTTAGTTTCAAAAAAAAATTCTTCTCATTTTTGCTTTTTGGTGACCATAATATTTTGCACCTAAAATCTTTTTTTTGTACCACCTGTTTAATCCTGATGACGTCACCATAAGTAATGACGTCATCAAAAAAAAATGTTGTTTATGTGTTGGATTAACTTTCTGGAAATTTCAATATTATAGCATGTTTCCATCAAATGTTGTGGAGGGTTAACCCTATTCAGGTCGGGCTTTTTAAGGCTCTGAATAGCCGAAGAGGGGCACAAAGTGCCTCCTCCTGCACATCTTTTGATAGGACCATGCTGTAGTGCTGAGACTTTCCAGAAAGTTAGGTCAACACTTAATAAAACAGTTCTTTAGTTTAAGAATCATATAAGAAACTTGAGTTCCAAAAGTTTATTAAAACATGAGAAACTCCATTTCTCGCTGAAATCGTAAGTTTATTATAAAATAATAAAAAACGTGTCGGTGAATTCGTTTGCGCGAATTCTAAATGAATCCATTACATTGGTTGAAAGCAGCGTGACATTGCTTCACACTCTACCAATATAATGACTTGGTTTCGTATTTTTGCAAACGAATTCTCCTAGTAGAGATCAACTTTGATCCATTGACTGTTCCGCTAGTTGATAATATACTAATCATTCGTTTGAGCAATAACAATAATTTTGGCGATTTATTCGTTCTTGATTTCAGTGTTTTATTGTGTCAAATGTAGAATTACGATATATATTTTTAGCTCTTTCACCAATAATTGTCTAGAAAGAAAAAGAAAAGAAAAAATGTACACGACTCGTGGAGATAATACCAATTTTCTAAGTTAGGCATGACATTGTTCCTATAATTCTCCCTTAAGCACCATAAATGTAGTCACGTGAGATGAAGCCATTCCTGCATCTATTTAGAATGACTTTTTGGAGAGTATATTTTACTGCTAATGCAAGACATGAACCTTATATTATTTTGGGATTAAAATGAAAATTTCGTGAGAATAGCTCGCCAAAGTTAGCAAAAATACCAATATAACAAGCTATCCGTTTTGGCGACACCAATTGACATTATGTAAATGTGATACAATTAAGCCTGGTTTCCACTAGACGACAAGTACGATATGTGACAAGATGGATATTTTATCACAATAAGGTATATATGATATTATTGGTTGATATTATCGCTCAATCAAATATGTGCGATAAGAAACATCAAATGTTTCAGAAATATAACATATTCAAAATGCATCATGACGTTAGCATCAATATCGTATTGCTATTTTCACGCTTTTCACCAAGTGGGAACCAAGCGTTAGTTATTGCTGAAAGTGTGAAGTCTATGTGACAACTATTGCCATAATTATTAACCCTTCGTTAGAATGGTGGGGTACCCCCGGAAATTTGTTAATTCATGAAAAAGTATTAGAGATTCAGGGGGCAAGAAGTCACAAAAGTATGATACAGATTTTTAATATATGCAAGAAAATAACATTTTGAATAATGATTTTTGTTATGTTACTTTCACATAAAAATATAAAAATTCAGGGGGTCCACACCATGCTAATAAAGGGGAAAATGACCAGTAACTTTTGAAGATTACGTGCTATAATGAAGATTTCCAAAAAATTGTAAATTAAGGTTATCTTTAAATGTCAAAAAGTTTCTAGATTTAAATCCATCATACTAGAAAAGCTATTTTCCTCCCTCCCTTCTCCGGTCCAAAGCATGATGGTTAAATGATCAGAAGTCTCGAAATATTTTGACCATCCCTATATATTTTTTTAACCGTCACACTGTAAATTGTTCTAATGTGAAAGTCAGTGAGAATTTGTCACGTGATAAATAAGTGGTAACTAATCACTGTTGGGGAATGATATTTAGTATCACTCAAGGCTTTGTAGCACTAAAGCAACGCTCAAATATCATTCCTCAGAAGTGGTATTTTGCTCGAATTCAGAACAATTAAAGGTACATAATCACCTTTTTTGGTCAAATTTTCAATCAAATGGATAAGTGACTCGCACTGAACATACTCAGAAAATTTCAGAGTCTAAAAATGTCAAGAAGTGCCAAAACAAGCAATTCTTTTCTCTGAAAACAGGAAATGTTTGTCAAACAAGATGGCTTCCACACAGTGAGCATAGAAAATACATAATTTTCTACGACTTTAATCAATTATATCTCCACTAATATTCATTTTTATGGAGTCAAATCTTCAGAATATGTTAGTAACAATACGAACTTTCATCTAGACTACAGAAGGGAAAATTTTAAAAAAACATCTCAGGGTGATTTTGTACCTTTAAAGATTGCGAATCAGTAATTAAAAAGGTTTATTTTGGTACTTGATTCGTCGAAAAAAAGGTAAGTATACTGTTTTTTGTGAGGTAAATAAAAAAATCAAGTGGAGTGCTTGAAAATCTTGAAAAATGTGGAACTAAAGAACGCGAATTTGCATTCGTTTCTTTCCTTAAGGCAATATATAACTATGTAACGTGTACAACCATAGAAACTGGAGGTCCGGTAGATTATTATTAGCCTACAATACAGTACCTTTACAAAAATGTGTTGATCAAAGGAGGGAGGCAACAGAAATATGAAGAAGTTCACAGGAATGCAAGATCTCGATAGAAGTGTTTGCAAAGAGTACCCCATATCTTCTATTAACGCTTCAACAAACGCCGCCCCCTTTAACTTTAATAAACGCCCCGGGTGTTTAATAAAAGCTATGATGCAATGAAAAGGTTTAACTTTCTCTACGTTATATAATCTGTATATTAACAATTATGTACACAACTAACCTTATAAATAAATAGATATTTCAACAATATTTACAAAGTGTGACCATGATATTAGAAAAACATATCACGTCATACATTGGGGTGTCTCAAAAATATGCATCAATGATATAAAGTTGATAAGAAGAAAGAAGTGTCAGAAGAAGTGTTAACTCCAACGGGCTTGCTATAAAGAAAACATGTACGTAGGAATCTTAATAGACTTTTACGTATGAAAAGAAAGGTGTCAACGAGCGTGCAATTGGTTGGTTTCTTTGGAAGAAACCAATAACATGATTGATGACTCCATACTCCACCATAGTATCCTTAATTGCGATCTGACTATAACTGGCGGGTATCACCTGTGGAGGAGTATTTTCAGTATAAGTTTCAGCTTTGAAGTAAACTACTAAAAACACTCCTCCACAGGTGACGCACACCAATTATATTCAGACTTGAACTGCACTAAATATGCAAAACATGTGTAAAAAGAATAATAGAGCGATCCTGAAAATAGCACCCATAGAGGAGTGTTTTAAACTATCCTAAAT
This sequence comes from Neoturris breviconis, assembly GCA_032360805.1. Taxonomy (NCBI): domain Eukaryota; kingdom Metazoa; phylum Cnidaria; class Hydrozoa; order Anthoathecata; family Pandeidae; genus Neoturris; species Neoturris breviconis. The sequence continues at coordinate 5,657 of JAULBZ010006280.1, forward strand.
ACACTCCTCCACATGTGTTACAGTTTCTCGACTTGTAATAGATATAAAGGTTGATTTTCACTAGGCGAAAATGAAAATTAGAAATTCCGTTAGTAGAAATTAACGTCAATTACTGCCAATGGAATGCCTTGCTTTTGTTTTCGCAGCGATTTTTTGGCCTAGTGGAATTTAACCGTACTACAGCAGTAAATTAAAAATTTATAAAATATTTCCTAAAACTTTGGCATATAAAAGACTAAGCTATATCAAACAGATTAAAGGGGGATCTTCACCACGCCAATTCTAAATGAAGACATTATATTGGTTGAAAGCGGTCATCCAATAGGTGACGTCACTTTCAACCTATGTAATGGCTTAATTTAGAATTCGTGCGAACGAATTCGCCTAGTGGAAATCCGCCTTAATACAATAGCATATTTCGCGAATTGTCAACAAGTTTATTTGTCAGTTAGCTAAAGAATATTTCATGACAAATACAGATGAAAGTAATGTGGCTTCTTAAGCAACAAACATTCAAACGTGCATAACGTTTTATAGCATCAGTATTAAAATGCAAGTAGGTAATTTTAATGTGCTTGAACTCTATTAACCATGGAGAGGGGGGGGGATAAAGTGCTCGCCCGCGGTCATTGTTTCCCGAATTACTAACGCTTATGACATGAAATTTGGTACACTTATAAAACAACTCAATACAAACACTTTGGTATAAAGTTGGTGACGCCATTTGTACCTGTTATGACGTCAGCATTCACGGTAAATTTGCGGTCTGTAAAATATACAATTTGGTCTGTAATTTTCACAAAAAGTCATACGTTTCATTTATTCATTCCATAAATAATATTTACTTGTTGAAAGCAACAACAGAGACTGTAGTAATATATTATGTTTTCAATAAAATTATCCCCAGAACTAATTCAGAATTAAGTTGCCTCCGGAAAAATAACCAAAATATTTAAAAAAAATATCCTTAAAATCCCAATCCTTAGTAAAAGACCCCAAATTTCAATACCAAGCCATTAATAGGACAAAGGTTATCGCAAATGCTGCCGCCCCTCCCCATGGCTAATAGGATAAAAGGTGTTAATTGCGCCCCTCCCCATGGCTAATAGGATTAAAAGTGTTAAATGTGAAGAAGTGGTATGATATGTTGCTTTCTCTTCTGTGCCAATATTAATTGCAGAGATTTCAGGCGGCCTCAGGATAAGAAATAATAACTGTGGAGGAGAGTAATTTTATAGGTCAAAATCACTCCTTCACAGTGATTATTTGTTCTTCTCGTTATATTAATTATTAAAACGTAAAACATTAAATTCAACTTAACATCAACGAAAACATTTGTTATAACAAGTCATATAAAAACCTCTAATCAATAGTTTTCATCCATCTAAAGAAACGGAAGGGGTTATACGCAGGCTATTCTACATACCAAACAGCAGAGTGAGTGAGCGATACAAGCCCAAGAGTATTGGTTGATATCCAGTAAGCGAAGAGTTCACTGCGAAAGCCAAAAGAAGACATTCTATTGGCAGAAATTGATGTAACAATCCTGCAAAGCCTAGAAATCAACTTTAAACAAGCAGTAGGAAATAAGAAATCACAAGAAGCATGTAGAGCTGAAAACTATATCAAAAAATTTCACAGGTGATGGCAGATAGTTATTTTCGGGCTTGAATCACTGCGGAGGAGTGCTTTTTAAGTTTATGAACATCAGGCTGTGTAGAAACGACGTTCAAAAACTGATCCTCCACAGGGATTATTTGCTCTTATGTTAAGCGCTTAAAGAAAAATATATTCCTATTAAAATAACATAACCTTAAAAATTGATGAGTATGCGTAAAAATCGTCTAACACTAAAGGATAGAAAAACAACAGCGACGGAGCGATAGACACCAATTTGATATGGAAGTATTGATTAATCTTTTTTATTTCTCTTTCACACGGTGATGTTTCTTTTACTTCTTACTAGCGTACAAACAGGGCTACCTGTTTGTTATTCTTGTGATCTGTATATCACCAAACACCTCAGCTTGTTCTAATATTATGATTTTATTTTTGTGTAAATCTAAATAAATATACATCGATATTAATGGAGTATTATGTAAGAATCTTGCGATGGATTGGTTTCTTCGTACTGAAGGAGCCAACATATTTCAAGCTTTTGTACAGTGCGCCAATTTAGTTTCGTTAAATCTGTCAAAAATCTGACGGGAGAGGGCTTACAGTATTAATTTTTTGTAGCGTTCATGTATTTAAATTTATTTTTGATTTGATGCTCTCAGTATGTACAGTACACGGGGTTTGATACTTTCAGTATGTGCAGGGCGGGGGTTAATGTTGATACGACGCCAAAGCGACGTCGCATTCTTGCTAGATATAAACATCATACATCCAAAGTAAGTACAAATCTTATGAAAGGGACTGAACATGTGCTGATATATTAAATCTCGCTTGTTGGTTGTAAACATCATGCATCCAAAGTAAGTACAAATCTTATGAAAGGGACTGAACATGTGCTGATATATTAAATCTCGCTTGTTGGTTGCAAACATCATAAATCCAAAGTACAAATCTTATAAAAGGGACTGAACATGTGCTGATATATTAAATCTCGCTTGTTGGTTGCAAACATCATACATTAAAAGTAAGTACAAGTCTTATAAAAAAGGCTGAACACATGCTGAAAACTCTTGCTTGCTGATATAAGTGGGCCTAGTCAAGGAGAAAGGGTTCTAAATAAACTTTATGGTGATTTCCATAGAGCAGGAGGAAGAGTTCAGGAGGAGGAAGGCAAGGTTCATTTTTATGATAAAAACTTACTGATAGAAGTGGGTTCTAAATAAACTTTATGGTGATTTCAATAGAGCAGGAAGAAGGTGGGAGTTAGGAGGAGGTAGGTATGCCAAAAACTTACTCAGTGCGGCATAAAAAGCTAATGCAGCATCTCTTCTTTTTGTTATTTGTTTAGGGAATAATGCTTGAAATGTTATACTACTAGTTGCAGAAGATGATCCAACAATGTGCCTTAAAATAAAAGTAATATAGATTATAACCAGTTTACTCACAATTTACTGTCTGCTTAACAAGATGGCCACCAAAGTTTCTGAACAATTTCCAGGGATTAAGTTTTTCCCTGCTGAGTATTTCAGATTTTAAATAGAGAGTAATATGTACCTTTTGTGTATTGATGCAAAATATTCCTATTATTTCTTTGACAATAAATTTTATAAACATCTAGGTCTTACAGTTGAACCCGAATTTCTCACTGTACCTTTTCGCAATTATTCGAATTATGTTTTTGGTCCCCATCCTTACTGCAGACTTTGAACATGTTTGTTAGATGAATAAATAACTTACCTCTGATATTCTTGAAAGTGTGCTAACATATCATTTTGATATCCAATTTGTTCTGTAAGAGGGTCATCAACAGCAAGTGATACTTCCTCTGAAAATAAAAATAATAAAAACAGATTAAAAGAACATTCTGCACTTCCAAATGTTATCAAATTTTTCGACTGAATTAGTATACATTTTATCTTCGTTTTAAATTTTAATCCCACCAAATGAAGAAAATCTTCATTATTAAATATAAATTTTTCTCTTCAGATATTCATTTATAGTCACAATTCATATCAAAGGCACAGTACGAAAATAGCCTGGGTGAAAATAAAACCAAGCAAATAATAAATGCAATACACATATTATACATCATAGCATTATGTATACACTAAATAAAAATAGAGAATAACCTAATATAGGAAAAAATATATATACATATTTGAAATATTTTGAAGAAATCATGTAAATAAACTTAAGACTTGTATTATATGCTACATGTATACAGGATGTCATATACGTGTACGTTATATGTATATGCATATAGACTAATACATAACACATACTATATTATTTTGTTATACTATGTTTTTATTGGTAGTTATATATATTAAAAGATGGTTCCATCATCGGTTAAAAGGAAACACTAGACAATGCAAAAGAACAATAACTTTTCTTCATAAATAATAATTTTCACTATTTATCAAAGTAGTAATTTCTTACCAAATTTCTAAAGGTATTTATTAAATAGAAACTCATTTAAGCAGCTGCACACCGATCTTTAATATCATTATTTTCGCGTCACCCCCCCCATTAAATCGAAATAGGAGAGCTGTTGATAACTACAGCCTATATAAGCAGATTACTTCATTGATAAATAGCAAATTGGTAGGGAAAGGTATGAGAGTAGTTCGAGAAACAGGATTAACACAACTTTCTGGGATTGAATTCGAAATCGGCGTCAAATTTGAACAAAATGAATTTTTTTGTTTGATGTACTTACAGCCAGAATATTCTTGAACTTGAAGCATTTCAAAGTACATCTTCAAAAAATATTGTTCCTGTGATATCAACAACCACAAAACTTCAAGAGTAATAAAAGACCAAATTCACTTGTTGTTGAAATGGCGGTGTTCAAATATTCAATGAATATTCAATCAAACATTCAATGTATATTTCAGACCCAACTAGTGGCATAAAGGTTTGGGGATAGGTACAGGTAATAATGGATTCTAACTCATTTAAATATTGATTCTCCATAATATATAGAGCACATTTTATTCCATGAAAATATACATGGCTGATGCAATAAGAACTTTGATGCACGCGATTGTCTCCACTTCTCCCTTATGATTAGGGCATAAAATTTAACTGAATGTGGTCAAGGGTCTCACAAAAATGAAATTTTCAAAATATATTTTAAGTCTCCTTCACTTCTCCCCTCATGATTTGGATATAAAATTTCCCTGAGTGTGGTCAAACCGCATTAAGTCTCTACTTAGAAAAATCCATTTTTTGCTGATACCTGGTCCCGAGTCGACAAAATTGAAAAAAATTAGCCAGCTTTATGTTTTCTCTTTTAGGAAACTACTATAAGAAGAAAAGTAGACAAACTGTGTATTTATTGTTTTGGAATTCCAAGCACAATAAAGTGAACCTATATGCTGAAGATATGCTTAAATGAACCCTGTTATGTTTTTGAAATAAGCATCACACTTGAAAATAATAAATGCTCAAAAATCACCCTTTCCTCTTATTTTAAACACTGGCTTTATGTGGGGACTTAATTGGACATTACTGCACTGTGTTTTTCGGTTCAACTGTGATGTTAAACATTTCTGAACTTTAACTATAGAAGTGCCTTTTGTGTAGTGACTGCCAATTCTGTGGAAATTATTTTTGCAATCTATAAAAGTATAATTTCTGATATTTAATGTGAAAAAACACAAAAAAACTCTGACATAAAAAGTGAAATTTATTTGTGATAGAATGGTTTTTAGTGAATTTTGCAGAATTTATATTTGCGATCGAATTATTTTCAGAGAATTTAATCCCCACAAAATTAATACCCTTAAAGTGATTGAACGTAACATTAATTATTTGAGGAAACTATTGAATAATTGAAACGTAGGGCATTGTATATTGATATTTTAATAAATGGTGGGAGATAGCTGAATCTTCAAAATTAGTGGAGAGATGGGGCATTTATTCGGCAGCTGAGAGTATTTTGTTTTCACAAATGGTGCTTTTATACGATTCTAGTAAAATAATAATGCTGATGTTTGTTTTAGGAAAGTAACATGGTATCCCACACAAATACTGGTACTGGTTTCTGACGAACAATATGTTTCTGGTAACAACCTTTATTATCACCATCACCACTGCCTATTTCATATCCTTTAGCTTGCAACATATCTCCACGTCATCAGTACAAAAGAAACCATCGTCTCCGTTTTCACCAATAACCAAAAAGAATTCTGCTTCAGCTTGTGATTGTAAAAATGAAATTAAAAAACTTCAAATTAAGCAACTCAAAGAGCAAAACAAAAATACAATTAAAAGGATGGATGTTAGAGAACAAAAAATGTTCTACTAGAATAATTTGACAGACTTTGCTATTAATGGATGAACCTGCTTAACCTTACTTCAATTTGTCGCCTTTAAAACTGCCAAATCAATCGAAACCTAACCAACCAAACGAATCTTTTTCACTGCATCTACTTTTTTCACTCCGCCTACTATAAGTTCAACAATTGCTACCAAATTCTTTAATATAACCCAACATCAAAATTCATATAAACGCCTTGTAGAAGGTCTCACAATTGGTCTTGACTCTGATGTAACTGACTCTCAAATACCTGCTTTAACTAACTTTAACTCTTCTCAACTTAACCAACTAACCTTAACACCTACAGCGCCTAATGCAACTAATAAATCCGTACAACTGTATCTAAGTCGAGACAAAGTATGTCCGGAAGTTTTTCGCTTTCTAACAGCCAATGTGAGAGTGCACTTGAAACAAAAAAGGAGGCAACATCTTTCAAAAAATTTTCTGCATCGTTGTTGTTAAAGCTATTTGACCACAAAGAGCTTGTTGGGCGTAATTGTCGTGGACAGTGAAAACCTGCTAGATAAACTGGATATTGTGCATTGTGCATCGCTGGAAATTGTACCTATCAGATATGGCTGGACTAAATAAGTGGAAACTTTGTATCACCGCAATAAATGAAATGCTCCATAGAGGAAATAGAACAAAGAAACAATACACTGATCGTCTGTTGTCTGTGTGATTTTTTGTTATATTAATTCTACATACTATAATCATATTCCGCAGTAAAGACGCTAGAACAACATTGCCATGATCGTGCGTCAACTAAAACCCATTCTAAAGTTTCCTCAAATAATTATTTTATAACTGGCACACAAAGAAATGCCAGTACAGATCCATATATAACTTTAAAGTTTCCTCAAATAATTATTTTATAACTGGTACACAAAGAAATGTCAGTGCAGTTTGTAGTATTTCGATTAGAAA
>JAULBZ010006281.1:0-12522 GCA_032360805.1 Neoturris breviconis
TCTTTTTGCCTAATTTGAAATTCTGAATTTTTGCACAAAATTCACCTTGTCTCAAATATTTACGTGAGGGATTGTAGTTTTACTTTATTTTAACGTGCTCTTCTCACGGTTGAATTATCCACGGAAAGTATATTTATATTGCATTGTTTAAGTTAAAGTAAGATGATTTATATAGGACAATGTTAGAATAGACTGTAACATGCATTTCGACAAATAAAAATACTAGCTGGTGTTTCAAATTTAGCACAGGGTGGGAGCTTTTTCGAAGAATGAGAGCTTATTCGAAGGAGGGACTTTTTTTAATCAATCATTTTTGTAATGAAAAATGTTTTTAACGAGAATAGATGTCAACTGAAACACGAACTCAGTGCAAAGGTATGGTTTTAGTAGCTACATACTAAATTTTTTATATATGTTATTGAATATGTTTGCACACATATTTGTTTTTCAAAGAGCTTATTCAGTTACGCTTATTCAGCTACTCAAAAATAACATTTTATACAGAAGAATCATCGATCATGCAATGGACTTTCCATCCCGCGTATTCGATACTGGGGGGTACAGTAGTCGCAATTGAAAGGAAATTTTGATAAGGTACACATTTTTGTTATCTTTTGAGAAGATCCACATTTGTTTATAAGAAACCTGGCAAAGTATGTTTGTTGTACCACAGGCTTCTTATTTTTGGTATAAAAAATGAGGTTTTTAGTTCTAAAAGTTTTTTAAAATGTTTCTTACATTTCTAGGCTTAAACCGGTCAAACATCAATTTCGAACACATTTCATTTAGTAAAAGTTTATTGTGTGTCTTTTCGGTTGTAAATTAAAAGTTTCTAGTGTATATTTGACTCTCTAACGTAGTGCTTTATTTATTTTATTTGTGAACGGCGAAATTTACACAAATCATTAGTACTTTTTAGTAAATTTATTCACGTATGACAGGAGAAAAGTTTCTTATTCTTGAACCAGAAAAATATTTGTAGCTCTAAATGTTTCTTAATTTTTCAGGATTCTAGATAAAGGTTTTTTATAAACGAATTTCAAAGATCTACTTTGAGCAGCCAGGGCCTCGTTTTCATATATTTGTGGAATAGGTCTATGTAGGCTACTAATTGGCTAAATCTGAATCAGAAATCAAAATGAGCGGCTTTTATATGGACCCCTAAACGAGTTTCACCCTAAACGATCTCGCATTTGATTGGTTTCTCATTTAGGGTGAAATGCATTTAGGGGTCCATGTAAAGGCTGACTAAGACAGGTGTTTTCCAGACGTTGTTCTAGCGTTTTTACTGCTGACTTTGAACATGTTTCAATAAATTGTTGGTTATTTTGAAATCGGAAAAAAAGGCGGGAAACGGGAGTGCCTCAGAGAGGCTCACGTACCTTAATTAAGTTTCGAATGTAATAACTTTCAAGTTAAAGTAATTGTTTTTCCACATGTAAAAAAATATATTCGTTGGATGGCAAAATTATTTCAATTATTGCCATATACAATAAGTAGCTATTTTAGTCTTGCTTAATTAATCCGTTTGTTTGTTCTAGTCTCGCTTAATAATTACTTCATAATCTAGTCAAATTGTAAGCAATGGAAATCAATTATAGTGTCAAACTAATAATAAAAATATGCTACAATTTTGCATGTACTGAAGGCGCAGTCTGTCAAAATGATGGAAGCAACCTATCAAAATGGTTCGTAACGAAGAAACCAATCCATCGCAAGTTCGTTGACATGGCAACCTTCTGTGTAGTTTTATTTATTTATTAAAGTATTGCCATATATGGCAATACAGAGTTCGAATAGTCTTTCAGTAGTCTTTCACACCGTTGCTGAATAAGAATCAAAAACCAAATAAAGACATTTCATTGACATCATTTCATTGACCAATGGAAAAGTTTTATTTTGGTTTTCGCACGACGTTTTTGCCTACCTAATAGAAACTATCTTTTATACAAGGGAGAGGTATTCATTGAATTAGTAACTTTTAGAAGCGGGGTATTCTATTTTTGCGCTTATCAGGTGCATATTTCAATATTCCGTTAGCTGTCTGGAAATCAGCAGATAGGTACCTTAAAGAGAATCACATATTCTATTAAACTTACGATTTTATATCTTTAACCATTATAACAGTAATTAAAGTCTGAAACGTTTACTGGCAAGTTGATTGACAAATTTGTTAAACATTAAGTAATCTTTTTGTGCTTAGAATTAGTCCGTTTGTTTGTTAGTTTATAATCCACTTGCATTCCAAGCAATGAAAATCTATTAGTGTCAACCGATAATAAAAATATGCTACAATGTTGCTTAATGTAAGGCGCGGTTTGTCTAAATGATGGAAGCAACAAAACAAGAAGTTATATGCACGGTTGATACTGTTTGATCAATGGCATGAAGAAAAGCGTTTAATTTTTAACCATTAAAGTAAATAGGTATGATTGGTCACACGATGAAAAAGTTACAATTTGTTTTTGTGTTTATCAGTAGAAATACGTGTATCAATTTTTATGGTATATTTCAACCATAGCTATATGGAGATTTTCCATATCCAACATTGAAGTTCCATTTCAGGTATCAAAGTTTTATTTTCGAAATCTACAGTATATGTACACAAATTTGATGTGTCGGATATCGAAAAGATAAAAGCGCAAATACATAGATAGCTAAAATCTGGAATCTAATCCTAACATGTTATGAAATATAGAAATATATAAGAAGGATCTAAGCTATATTTGTCCCAGAATGCGTTAGATCTCTCAAAACGGTCATTTGTTTAAGCGTTATATTTGCTTCAATCTTTCCTGCGCCAAACGCGAAGAAACTAAAATATAATAACAGAAGAGACTTGTGAAATATTTAATGCATTCTGTGATATACAGAGTCTAGATCCCTCTCATATATTTCATAACATAGTTAGGGCTTTCTATTCAAACTGGTTCACGCTATCTGATTGATAAACCTCTAGCGACTCCTTGTGGTCATTTTCCAGAATTATCTTTTACTTGTGGTTTGTATTGTCTGATGAAATTCGTAAAATATCGTATAATTTGGGTGAAGGGTCGTATGGTACCAATTTTAATCACTCTCTTTCTCAAAGGCTAAGTAGATAGAATTTTTTTTTAATTATTCTGGATTATTCCGCTTCCTTCCACGCCACCGTTCTTCCGTATTTTGGAAAAGCAAGAAGTCCTGGGAACGAGGTTGTCCTTCGCTGAGCATCGCTGTTTTGGCCTGATAATTCATTTTAAACCTCTGAGGAGGAGAGTAAATTCAGTAAGTTCAGTGTACCAATTGCTGACATTTCTCTGTTATTTCAAACCTTCAAACTATGTCTTTAATGAAGGACTGCAGATGTTTAAGATGGAGGTTTTTCTTGTTTATATTTCTTCGTCAAAGTGAAGAGGTGAAAGTTAGAAGGACCCATGACAAGCAAATATATTCTGTCAATTAAGAGTCTGCCTAATTAGGCACAGATAAGATCATGTCACCGGAACCGGAATTCAAAAACGACATTAAAGATTTTGCTAACAACCAGTCATTACAGAGCTGCGTGAATCTTTCCATCCTCCTAGGTCTGAACAAGCAGCTACGAGGATTTGTATTGAACAAGGAACAAGTAAGCAAGTGTTTTCGTTCATTCAGGGCCGTTGATACGAATTTTAATGTGGGGGTGGGGGGGAGAGGGGTTACTCAGGAATGGTAACAAAAAAGGTTTTTCGGTTTAGGCCCTCTAAAATGGCCTCAAAACGATTTTCTAGGCTATTCTGCGGAATTTAGTATAGCAAACAAATTTACAAAGCACAGTTTGTTCATATTTTCTGTAGCTATTTTAGAAGTACCCCGAGCTACATAAATCATGCAGTGATTTTTCCTTTGCATGAAACTCATACCGGTTTTTATATTCATTCTTAGCAAAAAAGTGGGGAGGGCACGTACTTTTCCCTGATCCACAGTTTGTCTTTTAACAAATCTCATTGGCTATAATACGCTATAACAAGTTTAAAGTTGTAGCAACATTGCATTATGGTTGTATCAACGTTAGGTATGCGACGTTGTAATAATGTTGTATTATAGTTGGTTGACGTCTTTCTGTATATACCTCCGTCACACGTCAATTTCTACCAATGAAATGTCTTCATTTGGATTCCGCGCGGAATTTTACGCTAATGGTAAACGGCCTTATGTCTTTACTGCGGAATTTTGCCTACTTGGAGAGTACTGCACAATTTGTTTAACGATAAAAATTCATATATGACCATAGTATAAAAACAAGTTCAAAGTTTGCAGTAAAAACGCTAGGAAAAGATTTTCACCCTTGTTCTAGTGTCTTTACTGCGGACTTTGAACAAGTTTTTGCCCGTTGGGTACAATCATGGACATAAATTATGCCACATTTCGTGTAGTATCACGAATGTTTGATGCCTAAATAAAATATAAATGCGGAGAATACCATAGAAAGCCCCTAAATATTTATCAAACTCCTAGATCTTTTTGTAACTCAACAAATCCTATTGGTCCAATCAGGCTATTACCCAGGCTTTTGGAACAACCTCAAATTTTTGCTAATCGAAACTCAAGATTGTGTAAGATAAAATTCCAAATTTTTGCAAGAATTTTAATCACATCGTCTGAAATATTTATGACCATCACAGCGCAAAGTTCAATTTTCTTGTCGAATTTTAATATTTTTGCTCCTCTTAATTAGACCTATGCCCATGGAAACGAGGTGTTAGCTACTCAAACAAGAACTTGTTGCAATGTAATAACCTTCCTTTTCTGCAGTTGCGAACAAATTTATAATGAGTGTTTTTTACCAGAGTGCGCTATAATGTTACGTTCTTTACTTTTCTTCCTCCACTGGGAAACAAATAAAAACGTGTCGCTAGTATATGTCCTTGAATGTAGAATGTAGATACTCATTGTCATTTTCTTGATTAAAACACCATAAGTCCTCCGGCCTAATAGAGTACTCTTATTAATAGTCTTTTCTGAAAAGAAATAATAATACATCTGCCCGCCCTCGTATAAATCGTATAATCTATAAATAATTTATTATGCCTCTTGTGCTTCAAACTTTCCACCTTTTTCAAACCTGGTAGCTAACTTGGTTGCCAATCTTCTTGATCTGTATATTCTGGTTATCATCGTGGTTCATGTTAGATAAGTTGAGTTCTTTGTACGTTGCTGACCGCGTTTGATGCTGATACGGTATATTGCAACACTCATTCGAGCAAGCCGGTGATGAGGTGCGACCATATAGTGCTCATATAGAAAGAATAATAAACACGATGTTAACATAAAAAAAGTTTACAAACTGATTCGCTACTGATCAGGTCTGATTTTTTCGAATCATCCCCTTATATACAACTTCATGCGCATGCGCATTCCTTACCCCTAAATATCATTGTCGGTGCAGAATCGTAAAAATGCTACATTTGCGATTATTTTTGAATATCAGAACTGACGCTACTGCACATCGCGCAATGTGCGACAGTATCACATGCACTAAGGATGGGAGAAGCTGCAATTGGTTTTATTTCTCACAGTTAAAAGCTTAGATTATCATTCTAGCATTAGCTAGTACTTTTGAATATTTACAGATGTTTATAAACAGTGTTTTATATTTAGTAGATTTTATCACAAAAAATGTGAACTATTAAATTGCTAAATTTTTCAATTCAGCATGTTTTGAAATTTGTTAAATACAAGATGCAAGATTTACCCATCGACCAAAAAAGTTTAATGTAAACACGCTAGAATGAATAGTCTGCACTGCGGACTTATATATATATATATTCAATAATCAGCAAAGATATCAACAACATTTTTCAAATATATAGCTATATGTTCTTATTATTGTTAGTTTCTCGTCCTCTGTACTTGTTTCGCAAAACAAAAACTTCAATAAATATAAAAACAAAATAAAAACAGTAAACATTAAAAAAGTTAAGCATATTTAGATCTAATGCCTTTGTAATAAACATCTACATATACCTCCTTGTATGTGAGTATTTAAAACTTGACATGACTAAGTAAAATTGCTATTATTAATAAAAACCTTTACATCTTTCATTGTGAATAAATTCACTATTCGGACTATATATCTAAAAAGAAAATTTCCGAGTGCGCAAAAATTTGTTCAAAGTCCGCAGTAAAGACGCTAGAACATTGTCGTTCGACGTTGCTCTAACGTTTTTACTGCAGACTTTGAACAAGTTTTTGTCTTATGGGTGGGAAGTCTCACGTATCAATTTGGTTTTATGAATTCAGATTTAACTCTGTCTTACCAGCCACCCGTATTTCCATTATTTTAACAGCCATTCTCTACTTGTTTTTCATATTTTCGGGGGTAAAATTATTCCATATATTTTGGTAATGTAACCCCCTTAAATATTACTATTAAAGGAGAAATACCATTGGTAGAAATGGACCTCACATGACACATATAGCAATACACGGTTCATATAATACCAAGTGGGTAAAACTTGTTCAAAGTCTACAAAGACCAACGTTTACGACGTTATTTCAGCATCTTTACTGCAGACTTTGAGCAAGTTCTTTCCCAATGGGTATTCCTTAGCCGTTTCACCCTATACCAATTTTTAAATTTTAATTAAATTGTTCCGTCAGCCCAACCTCGTTTCCAGAACTTTTTTGACTTTTTGAAGGACCAAAAGCGAAACAAAGCCCTGGGAACGAGTTTTCCGTCAACCTTATTTGTTCGCATTTCTAACGTATGATTTCATTCTAAATGTTTTTATATTAGCACTTAGATTGGATGTCTTCTTGCTTTTCATGAAACGATTGTTAAATACTGGTGCTAATAAGTTGAAATATTAATAAAAATATAACACGCGATATGACAGAAAAAGTATTAAAATTCCGTAACTGTATTGGGAGATCGGAACTATATTGGGAGATCGGAACTGTATCGGGAGATCGGAACTGTATTGGGAGATCGGAACTGTATTGGGAGATCGGAATTTCACCTATTTAATGTCAAATAAAATATCTTCAGCATTTACCCAGTGAGCAACGACCTGATCAAAGTCAGCAAAAAAGGCTCTAGAACAAGGTTGGACAATGTTGTTTTAGCGTCTTCATTGTCGACTTTGAACAAGTTTTTGGGTACAGGTTAACACAGCGTAAAAGACAACTGAATGCGGACTCGTAAATAACAATACACAGTCCGGATACGGTGCGATAGTGGTCTGTATTTAGTAGACTTTCACACTATGTAAAATATTAATTTATGTTGTTCTTGGTCGGAAATTAATAGACATCCTTCGATTTTTTAGGAATAATAGACACCACAAGCGAAACATAAAGGGATTTATCAGGTAGACTTTTTTTGGCAAGCTCGACGAATGTTATTGTTCCTAGCAGCCTAGTATCTAGAATCTTGGAACATATTCGAAATATTGTACCATATGTCTCGCTAATCAAAATTTATTGTTTTGTCTAAGTTTAAATTCGTATTGTTGCAGGACTTTCATATTCAATCTGTGTTTTGTTTGATAAAAGAGAACACTTTTTCCCAACAGGCTACGTGACAAAGCTTTCATTGGGAATCTTTTATTACTTCCGATACGTGAGAGATAAATATCGTCAAAAGGGCGTCGTTCTAACGTCACGCGTCTGCAAGATGACAAGGATCCCACTAGGCAAAAACTTGTTCAAATTCTGCATTAAAGACGCTAGAACAACGTCTTCAAAGTTGGTCTAACGTATTTATTGCGGACTTTAAACATATATTTTTCCTACTGGGAGGACGTTGAAGATCTTAGCATTATATATTTCGTATATATATATATCTTTTGTATATCTGTATGATCTTAGCCAATCACAGAAGGATTGTAAACTTTTGTAGAATTATAACTATTCAAACCATTCATCAGTTAATTACTTTTCCATCCACTAAAATTAGGCATTATCATTGTTGCTACGGCAACTGTATCTGTTTAAAACATTTATTAAAGAGCAAAGTTGAAGTATTTGAGTTTTCCATCATGTAGAAGTTTATTATTCATGATATTGTTGCACTCCATTGTTGTATTGAATAATTTATATTGACCTGGTTTCCACAAACTATTTCTAATTTTTGAATAAATATCACAGTGTTTATAAAAAAGATTGTAAGTTAACGCTTTTATAGAACGTCCTATAAATAATTGAACAGTTTAGGGACTAGAAACGAAGTAGCAAATAATTTATTTATAATATAAAAGAAAACCTCTTTCCCAGGGCTTTTGTCTCTCTTTTTTGATATGATCAAAAAAGAGAGATAAAAGGCCCAGAAAACAAGGTTGATGGAGAAGGGTATTTATGAATAAATTTGCAATCTATTGATTTATTGGCACGAAGGATCAT
Organism: Neoturris breviconis; assembly: GCA_032360805.1. NCBI lineage: Eukaryota > Metazoa > Cnidaria > Hydrozoa > Anthoathecata > Pandeidae > Neoturris > Neoturris breviconis. Next base: position 8,365 of record JAULBZ010006281.1, read on the forward strand.
CGATTAAAACAACATCTCTGGTATATATGTATACATATCTTTCAGCTTATTCCCGTTTTCATTACGGCATTCCGATTTCACGATTCTCTCCACGATTTTCTCCCCAAATTCTAGAATTTGCCTAAGAAATGACTTTATAAAAGCGTAACAGAAACTTTATGTAAAAAATCTCTTGAAAAAAAATTAGTAATATCCCAGTAAGCAAAGACCTGTTCAAAGTCGGCAGTAATGACGCCAGAACAACGTTTTCAAAGTTGTTCTAGAGTTTTTACTGCTGACTTTGAACAAGTTTTTGTCCAATGAGATTAACTTCACTCCCGGGTCTCTTCACTTTCATATTTGTAATTCGTGATCGTTCTCATATAAATACCCCGTGTCATTACTGTGGAATTTGATCAAGTTTTGCGCATTGAGTAGACGTCAAAGAGAGAAGAGCTGGAAACGAGGTTGTAGTATTGTCAACCACGATCCTAGCACATTTCTCTAGTCGATATATATAAAAAATATGCAAGAAAAAAATTGGTTAAATATTCGCCGCTGTCACCCCGTCTTTTCAATATTATAACAGTCAGTGTTTTGTTATTTTTTTTTTTTTTTAGGGGGTAATAATTAGAATTATTATTTTATTTAAGCATTAAAATTTAGTCAAAATGTTTTACAATACAAGTTAACATATGAATGGGACAAGTCTTTACTATAGAATCATACCACAACCGTTAGTAATACCTTACGTCGTTTGAACAATTTATGAATTACATAATCTCTTCTAAAGAAACTTGTGTTAGAGTAATCATATTAAGCAACAATACTGTTTTTTACATATGTAGTAGCAAGCGTGAGGTAATTACAACGTATTATTAAAAAAAGAAGCTTACTTTATAGATGACTAATGATGGATTTATATATTTGCAAAGAAGAGTAGTGAGACAACGTTCTTGTAAGTGATTGGTTTCTTCGTACCGAAATAACCAATCAATTGCAAGCTCGTTGTTATAATCTTATCCGTCGCAGATTTATTTTATCTAAGTTTAACTGTTTTTTAGCTGATCTATCAAGAAAACTGATATCGAAAAGTTAATAAATTCTAGTCTAGGCCTTTCCTATCAGGCAAAAACTTGTAAATGTTCGCAGTAAAGACACTAGAACTACGTCGTTCGACGTTGTTATAGTGTCTTTACTGCAAACGTTCAACAAGTTTGCTCACTGGGATAGCACAGTCCGGACATGGATATGTCCGTATTCGGTAGACTTTCACGCTGTGATAGCCATTTATTTGGCGAATATGTTTTTATTTATTATAAATTATGCAGAAAGAATACCTTTTTCTGCATAACTTTTCACAAGGAATCCCAATATGATGGTAATTTTTGTAGAAAAACTAATCTTTTTGTGTTTTACCTTGTTGACGTTATATCTAAGGTCTGTTTGGAGCAACAAAGAACTGTGTACGTCAATCTCAGCAATGTTGTTTACTTAATTTGGAAAGGAACAATAAGAAATTGACCAAAATAGGAGCAAATAATCAATGTGGAAGAGTCTTTATATATATAGCCTGAAGCTATGCTCAAAAATCTCTCATCCGCAGTGATTATTTGGCTCTTATTCAGGGAAAGAAATCAGCAGTAAAGACGCTAGAACAACGCCTTTACTGCAGGTTTTGAGCAAGTATTTGCCATAAGGGTCAACATGGAAGCAACGTTGAATTGGTATTGATCTGAGGTCGTATGCCCAATGGAGAAGTGAAGAATCTTTCTTTTTTAATATGATTGGCTGATTTGATTACATGCTTATATTTTTTCACTTTTTGAACGGGATACATGCAATACATTGTAGATTGGTAAGAACTGTGTCAGGGAATGAAAATTTCCACCCAAAAAACAACAACAACAAATTCTTGCTAGTTGCAAACTTAATTTGATCAAATCTAATAAAATAAAACTCCACAGAAGGTTTGAAGGGCTATTTAAATTTATAATCTAGCTTTTGGAAAGTAAAATTGAAATATCAGTAACTTATAAAATCTCTTTCAAATTTTTGTCCACTGGGTGAATTCAAATGAATACGTTTCTAGTAACCTTATTTAGTATAAAAGTCTATGCCCGAACTAAGATTTTTAACGTTTTTGCAAAGAGGTGTCGCAAACCTGTAATGGAACCGTCTCAAAAATAGAATCTACAGAGGAGAGTACCGAGTCAACGATCTTGCAATGGATTGGTTTCTTCGCACCGAAGAAACCAATTTATTGCACGTTCGTTGACCTAACACACTTCTGTACAGATTTATATTTGTTGAATTTTGTTAATTTCAGTTGATTATATTTCCATTGATGCCCAGCGGACAAAAACCTGCTTAAAGATCAATCAATAAAGCCGCTAGAACAACATCGAACAACTTTGTTCTAGCGCGCGTCTTTACTGCTGACTTTGAACAGGTCTTTATGCTCACTGGGTGTGGTACAATACTCTGATTTACTCATTTCAGAACGCTCATACAACGTGAAGAACGCTTATTTAACGTGAAGAACGCTTATATAACGTGAATAACGCTAATAATAATAATAATTGCTAATAAAAACCAGGTGAACACTTTTCACATTTTTAAACTATAAATTAATAAATGTATCATGAATAATCTCTACGATAGAGATTTATGATATATTTGCGTGTCTATTTTACCCGAAAGTAGAATTAGTTAAGAATTTATAGTATACTATATTTATATTTGTCTTATCAAAAAGTATGAAAAAAAACTTGCTGTTCTTACTTTGAAATGGATTCCCATGTGGCAAAAAATTGTTCAAAGTCGTTCGACGTTGTTTTAGCGTCTTTATTACTGCGGACTTTGATCAAATTTTTGCCTATATGAAGTTTCGTTTGGTAAACCATTATATATTCTATACAGATGTCGAAATAAGAGCAAACAATCCTTATGTAGGAGGATTGTTTGAACATAGCTTGAGGCTTTGTAGCACAAAGCTATGTCAAACATCACTCTTCTCCAAAGTGATTATTTACTCTTATTCCGATCAATGTTATACGTTGACATCATCACATGGATACGACATACCTCCCAGTGGACAAAAACTTGTATAAAGTCAGCATTAAAGACACTAGAACAAGGTTGTTCTAACGTCTTTACTGCGGACTTTAAACAAGTTTTTGTCCACTGGAACATGCCTATTACATGTGGCTATTAATTAATTGATATTACGGATTTTACCATTATGCATTAGATTGGAAGTTTCTTGCATTTTTTGTTCGCAATTATACGCCTATTGAATCGGATGATATTATTCGTAAACGTTCTGGAATTGCGTATGATATTTTAGTTTTACCGTTTTACGCCGTTGTACTGACGTCGGTACGTCGTTGTTCTGACGTCGGTACCCACTGAACCATTAGCATATTTGTTATAAAATTTTCTGCTATTTCTAGTTCTGTAATTTTTGTACCTATGGAATTAAAAAAATCGCACTGTAGGGGAGTGAAGGGAGGGAATTTTATTATTTATCTATTAGACACATATAGGTAAAATTTCATAATCGTAGCATCGTCTCAAGATAAGCGCGAACAGAAAGCCACCAACGAACAAGTTTGATTTCGTGGTGAAGTCCTTTTAAGATGATTACGTCGAAACGTTCGATTGTATAATGGTATGATAATAAAAATGTAGCTAATCAGCAGTTTATCATCATGAAAGAAATTTGCTGACACCTAGTTTTGATGATAACCATGATGACCTCAAATAATAGCGTCATATTTTCGAAATAAATTTTTGATAAGTTTGGCGCCTCATACTGGTTGATGACGCCATTTTCTTAAAATAATTTTGCCATCATCACAAAAAAGAATTGAATTGTTTTTCAGAATCCAAACACAGAATCTAAATCTTTTCTCAATCAATAGTTATTTGTAAAAAAAATTTCAAAAAATTTGCAAAAAATCGCAAATTTTCAAAATTTTCAAAATTTCCAAAACTTTTGCTAAAGTCAGCAAAAAAAAGCCAAGTGTTTATTATTACAATAATGGTAGTAATACTTGTGCCAGATAATATTTGCTGGGGGTCTCATGCTTCGCACCTTAATTACGAGACGTTTTTGAATTTTAGCAAGCAATATACACCACAAGCAAAACGCAAGTGCTGAAAATGACCACTAGA
>JAULBZ010006282.1:0-12522 GCA_032360805.1 Neoturris breviconis
ACGAAGGTTTGTTTTGTTGTTACCTCGAAATAGATGGTCTAGTAGCTACTAGATGACCTAGTCTGACAGAGCCAAGCCATGTGAGAGTTTTCAGCTATCCTACCTTTCGTTCTATAAAAGAATATATATTTTTGTTGGTGTGAAAAAGAAAAAAAAGGATAAGAGGATCATTTTGATTTTATCAGACTACAATATGTTATTGGTCGACGATTATTGGTTGTCAGCATGATGTGGGTCTAGTCTATATATCTAAAATTTACAGTTCTATAGCTCTACTCATCTAAGATGTATTTCCCCATGGTCGAAACTCGAACGATATTCGACGAACAAAACGAACTTCATGAAATTTATGATGAAATAAAGACTGGAATTATGATCATGATGTAAACTCTGAAATTTACGATCCACAGCTTTTACACAACATGGACGGAAAATCTTTCCGTAACAATATATTTTGAAGATATCGTTAATTCAAATCGAAGTTACGGAGAAGAGTACTGAGTCAACAATGTTGTAGTGGACCATTTTCTTCATAAAGAAGTGAATCAACTGCAGGCGGCTCATTGAGACGTAATGTTCTTCGTCATAGTTTTTTTTTAGTCGAGTTTTACTTGGACAGTTTGGAGATAGTTTCCCATAAGGAAAGGCACAAAAAAGCCCTGCAAGAAGAAAATGTGACATTCATAATCATATTTGCGGCAGAGGGTGAATAAAAATTAGAAAATACAAAATTAAGAGGAGTCAGATTGATAAACCGATTATTTCAAAGAATTGCGGATTATTTCTCAACCTCGTTCACAGGGCTTCTTCCCATTTAGAAATTTCGAAAGGGAAAGAAACCCTTGGAACAAAGTTTTTTCCATGATATTTTAGATATCTTCAGTCCTATTATTGCTGATAGATCTAAGCCTACATCAGGCATAAAAATGGTTTGGCCATAGATGTCCTCCCACATCTCTGGTAAGGTGGAATATATTTTGAGATTTACTTTACGCGGCGGGATATTGCGACATTTATTATTTCTTCGTCAAAATCTGATATCTTAAATTTTGAGGTTCGTTTTGAAGCATGTGGGTAAGCGTTAAGCAACTCCGAAGGTAACGATTGAGAATATAGCACGAAAAGTGAGGTCATTCCTGGACAGTAAATAAGCTGAGAAATTATTTTGGGAAGAAACATTTCTAAAATTCAAGCAACCTCGTTTCCAGGGCTTCTAACCTTTCCAAAATAGCAGAACGGCTCTCCGTATTTCGAGAAGGCAAGCCCTGAGAATGAAGGTTAAATTCCAGGGCTGTGGTAACCTCCTTAATCAACATTTATAAGAAGACATCTCTGGTACCAAAATTTCCATGGAATAAATACAGAAGAGCTTCACAAATATAAACATTCGCATCTATTTTTACCACACAAACAGTAGATTATAGACATTATTACACAAATAATTTAAAAAAATATGAAATATGCAGCGTGAAAGACTGCAGATACAGCCCCGTATATTTCCATATACGAACTGTGTATTGCCATATATGGAATACACAGTCCGTACAAGGAAATACACAGTCCTAATATGGAGATATACAGTTCATATTCGGTAGTCTTTCACGCTGTGATATGCATGTAAATAGAATATCAATAATTATCTCAAAATTAATATCTGCAGAGAAACGAGTTTGCAATTGATAGAAGTAAGCAATCAGTACTTGTTATCAATGAATACATAGTCTGTTTGTGATTATTTTGTGCGAAATTTTCAGTTTATATTAATATACAACGCGAAGAAATGTGATCAGCGTGGTGAGGCAATCTTCTTTCCTAATCGTTATTAGTTTTACGCTTGTTGATTTTGAAAATCAGAGAGCAGATTATTAGAATCTGCTTAAGAAGGAAAAATAAATCTTTAGTACTGATTTCCGTTAGGTGGAAAATAAGTAGAAATCCCACACCATGTTGTCAATTTTTACCAACTGATTGTCTTCTTGTGAATTTCGAAAGGAATATTTCGCCTAATGGTAAACTAACTTTAGAACATAACACAACGTGAAAGACTGGTGATACGGACCCGTATAGTTCTAATTACCATATACCGTAAACTGCCACGCAAAAGTTAGGTATAAGCATGTATAAGCCCATGGGCTTATAGGAGAAAAAACATCTAAAAGGTCGCTTTTAAGGGTGTAGACAAGTAAAACAATTATTCTTCGTTATTTTATTGTTGTTTTTTAATACAATCTCTAACTGCAAGCTTCCTTATTTTTGGTCCATATAATAATATCAGCCTGAGGAAGAGTTCCACTTGGAATTTTCCAGTGAGGAAGATGAGGGAGATGACAGTGATTCCTCATCATACGCTTCTCTTTCCTATGATTCTTCAGCTGAAAATTAGTATATTAATACTATTGTTCAAAATATAAAATATTTGAAATATGTTGCTATTGATTTCCCCCTATAAGTCCACCTTTTTCCTTAACAAAAAATTCAGACCATGTATAAGTTCACCCGAGTATAAGCCCATCCATAGATATACTTTTCGTATATCTATGGCCCATCCTTGTATAAGCCCACCAAAATTTGCTTTTGAACCACTTTAAGTCCATGGGCTTATACGTGGTAGTTTACGGTATGGCAATACACAGTTTGCATACGGAGCTATACGTATTCAGTAGACTTTCACACGGAGTAGCATCTATGCTTCAGATGTATACGCCACATCAACAGCTTTAGAATCTATCGCACGTTTTAATGTGTGACCATACGTATCGAACTTTTGATATATCTACAAGATACAAGATACAAGAATGAATGAATCTACGTTGAAGTTCGTTCGTTGCAAAGTAACGGTATCGAAAGTAGCCCGCCAAACGGAGCGAAAGTTAAACCATGCACAATGAGAATATATACACGATATACAACCTAATACAAGGAAAATTACTATACTATATTATATTAGAATATTCGCATTATACACATTATAGACGATACTACTACATGTATACACTATATAAGAATGTTATTCCCACTTTGTTATGGACGTGGTATTTTAATTTGCTTGCATGTAAAGTATGTAGATATAGTTAAATACAAAAGGTAAATAGCTAAATTTAAAGTTAGGGGGAGGGACGCTTTAACGAGGGGGAGGGGGAGGGGGGATATGGAAATATGGTGAAAATCTCATAAAAAATCCAAATGTAAATACTGTCAGCTGCTTATTATTTTGGGTATAAAACTTAACAGAATATGGCAAAACCTTATATAACAGAAACTTTCGAAGTTTCCAATTTTGAAAAAAATACTTTTTGGTCGATACTCATTCCCAAGTTGCAAAATAATTTGACTAGTAGTTTCAAATTATTACCTAGAATGCCGGTACCAAACTTCAGCATGGTACCACGCCTTTTCGGTACATTGGACCGAGAAAGCAAGTGGGACCCTTTTGACCAATACTCGGTATGAAGAGAAAAAATCCAAACATTTTGCGAAGCCTTCTGAAATATAGCCTCAAACGTTCGTAACAAATTTCAAAATGGTAGAACGATCATGTTGCGATACTAATAGTCAATCCAACTTTGTTTAGCGGGCTACAAATATCATATCAATTCGAGTGTACTGACACACCACACCACATAAATTGGTGATATCTCTCCATGTGTCTTGCTACTTACGCTAAATAATGTTTATGAGAGTGCATATGTTCATGACGTAGTCGTTAAATGGTGCGATCGTTTTAGAAATAAACTAGGTCACGTGACAAGAAGTAGAGAGACTTCGAATAACGCCTTATAAATGAAAGACGCTTATGGAATGAACAAGAAACGTATCAAAGTATTTCCTGTCACAGCAACCAATGACTAAATTTTGTTTTTCATAGTTGCACGCATTGAAAGTTGCCAGGCTTGAACTTTCAAAACTTTCTAAATTCAGCTGCAGCGAGCAAAATAATTATGTAATGTGTTTACACTATGCATGTGTAAATCTGGTTGCCAGTCGCTGCGACTGAAGAGATGTAAATAATAGAACTAATTGGTTACCTGCGCTAGAAGTTCATCTTCCTCCATTTGTAGGATTTTCAAAAAGTTTTTTAACTCAGGAATTTCAAAGTTCATCCACTAAATTAAAAATTTAGAGCATAAGAATGTTTGGCAGTTAGTAAAGATACTTTTGTAGAAAAAATGACAACCTTTTTTTCCAGTAAAAAATAGTAGAGTACTATTGGTCAATTTCTTAAAACACTTCATACTAAATATAGTTATTTTTAAAGTTGGTGAATGTACCATTCAGATTTACATTCTTACATTTGAATTTAAATATATGTTACCAGTGATTTTAGAACAAAGAACAAAAAATTACGGTGGAGGGGTTGGCTCTCCTACAGTGATCGTTTATTCTTTGTTAGAGCAATGTAGTAGATTTTCGAACCTGTATACCCTCTTCGTCTTCTTTCATCGCAAACGTTCTTGACAAATTCTTTCCGCCCCACGATAAACATAACGATAAAGGATGTTCGTCTTCCGCAAGTTTTCTATATATAACCTCTTTATCACTGTCTTGTTTTTTATTATACTTTTCATACAATGCAAATTTCTTTGGATTATCTGTAACGTTGTACTTTGAGAGAAGAGCTTCAATAACCTAACATTAAATAAATGCATCACATAAACACTTCAATACCTATCTATGGCTAAGGTTTAATCGATGTTCTCACATTGTTTACTGCAGTGTATCCACAGACGTATGAATATATTATCTTGAGTTACATATCAACTAACATTTGGCATGCACAACAAAAAACCATTCTTTCACCGGTTTTATAATTCGTTCTTCAAGAAGAAGCAATAAATCAAAAGTACGTTGATACCATTCAGACACATATAAATAACTTACACAGTGCGAAAGGTTAGTTATATTAGTAAGGGAGTTGCATGGATGTCTATGAATATAGCGTCATGTAATTAAAGAAATGTCTGTGTAGTTTGTAATTTCTCGTAATACCGTTGTCTGTGCTAGGTCCAAAAACACCCCAAGAAATAATGCAAAAATGGGTTGTACGACCAGAGATGTATGACATCCATGGATCAATATCTATGAACCAAAAGCCTAACCCAATTGGGGCATGTTTTGATGATCCAACCTGAAATAAGAATAGCATAATTGACAGTCTGAATAAATTATATAATTATCCGAATCGTTGGATATATATGGTATATACCCATATTTGGACTATGTGTTACCTTATATGGTAATCCACAGTCCAAATAAGGGAATGTACTAGACATTATTTGGCAGTCAAAAGTAAGAATTCCTAAGTTTCTGATTTGATATTGCTAATGGTTTTTTATTGGACCAAATCTGTAGACTAAAGGGGAGGAGTTTTATGAACACTCTAGAACTTTTAGTTCAACATTTTATTTTACTGTCATATTTAAAGTTGACATACAAACACCTCACATACAAGTTGCATTCTTGCTTTTGATATAGTTCACTACATTTTATATCTCACATCATCCTTGATTTCATATTAATTCAAACTTGAACATAATGTCAGACATCACCTGTGGAGGAGTGCTTTTAGCAAAGTTTTTAGCTACAAAGGTGATGTCTGACAGTTATAATCCGACTTGTAATTACAAAGAGACAATTATTAACACTATAAAAGCAGATCTATATGCACTGCTTAAAATCGGACAAGCGAAGGAGTACAATTCTACTAATATATGTCAAAATATCAGGTAAGAATCTGACATGATTGGTAGATCAGATTAATGTAACTCACCTCTCTGACAGTAGTTGTACTCGTTACATGTAAAGGTTTATATGTACCTTTAGGCATATAAAAACTCAACCTTCGTGCTGGTCTCTAAAACAAATATTTAAATAATTGTTATGTTATGTTGCACAGCAGCGGTCGGGAGTAAATAATCACTGCAGAGGAGGGGTTTTAGTCTGGAGTAATACTGAAAACTTACTCTTATTTTGTCAACCAGATACTGTCATAGAAGCCACCAATGGAGCCAATGTGTTAATAAGCTTCACTAGAGGTTTTATTCCTAGATTCGGAACAGTATTATCCTATATTTTGCAAATTTCAATTCTTTCTGAAACAAAATCTATAAATTACCTTCCCATTTCTTGAACCAAATGATGCTGAGATAGCAGCTGATTCCACTGAAGATATTGTTGACGACTGAGACCCAATACCAGAATCATCTGTACTGCTTGAACTGCCCATAGTAGCGCTCACAGAAGGAAATAACTCTGATACAGGTCTTCTTGAATTAGATAAAGGTCGTTTACTTCGTTGTACAGCTTTTTTCAAAGTAAGATTACTAACATCTGATGATACATTAACAGGTCTATTCAAATTCATATGAACACGTATGAAACCATCAAATGTACAATCATCATGCTACAAGTAAAGAACAATATCGTTGAATGTTATCCTGTGAAAAACAGACACGTGATGAAATCTCTTAATATTAAAATGTTCTTACCAGCGTCATTATAAGTGACGATTTATCATTGTAATCTTCTATGAGTTTTCTTAATTGTGATATAGTTGATACAAAACTAGGTAAATTGTTATTCTTCTTTTCTTCAAGATCAACATATCCTTCGCTCTAAGATGTAAAAAAAAACTATTAATATTTTTTGCGCAAAACTTGTGAGATTACATGCTTATAGCCTTGCCCTTGTTTCGTTATCAGTTGTTACAATTGTGTATAAAAGCCTTTACATGCACATGAAGGATAAGAAGGGGTCAATTGAAGTAATCAGTGATCGAAACAAGAACAAATAAATAATTACTGTGGAGGATTGATTTTTGAACATAACTTCAGGTTTTGTAGCCTTAAGCTATGATCATAATTCACTCTTCCACAGTGACTGTTTGCTCTTATTTCAAACAATGCAGTTACTATATAAACAATTGTTACCACCTATTGAACGGTTTTGCTTAGGATTACCTGTTTTATTATAATTATTATGTCATTATAACCATTCGATGGCATTGCGTTATTCGTTTGGAAATATTTACCATCAAACTCCATTGTTATTGAGGACAAATAGATTGTCATTTCCTCTTCTTATTTTCATATCAGATTCTGTTTCCAGACACTTACTCCTCACCTTATTCTACCATGAATTGAAATAGTGCTATATAGTGTGTGCAAACAAGGGTGATATTTCGATGAACATGAATATTGACTCAGTACTCTTCTCTTCCCCCACTGGTGGTATTACGGCTATTTCACTCTCCCTGCATATTCTCCTCCACTTGTAGTAATATTTATGACTATGCCACCCTCCCTGCATATTCTCCTCCACTGGTGATAATATTTATGGCTATGCCACCCTCCCTGCATATTCTCTTCCACTGGTAGTAATATTTACGGCTATTTCACCCTCCCTGCATGATCTCCTCCACTGGTGGTAATATTTATGACTATGTCACCCTCCCTGCATATTCTCCTCCACTAGTGGTAATATTTTATTTCATAGATACGTATGTGAAATGTGATAAATAAATCCCTAAATTCCTTTCTGGAAATGTAATTAATTTGAAAATTTATTGTCCTAACATACATAGCACTCTCTGTTAAACAAAATTAAGATACTTTCTCCATGTTGTCAACTACAATAAAGCTTTGTCTAATATAAAATTTTCCCTGAACAAGCTGTGATAATAATGGCAATAAGAAAATAAGCAGTGAGTCAGCCATCTTGCTTATGTTGATCATTGTTACTCCATAAGTGAATATCATTGTTAAAAATTGTAATTTTAGTACAAAAACCAAAAATGAAAAAAATAAGTGAGAGTTACTTAGTAAACAGTGCTTGGAATAAGAATATACAACAACTATGGAGGGGTTGTTTTTGAGCAAACCTTCAGAACACAAAGCCTGAATCTATACTCAATAATCACTCCTCCACAGTGATTTATTGGTTCTTATTTCCTACATTAACAAAGATAAGCAAAACGTGATGTTAACAATACTAAACTATTAATCCTTGTTGATTCCAAAATTCAATTCTATTTGCAATCATCTCTCAGTTGATGTTATCACTTCATAACCACTAGATACTTCTTCAATCAGTGAAAAATATTGGTTAAAAACACACACAAATTCATTGAAGAGCATAGCAATATAGGAAGTAATACATTATTCATGACCAAACGCTTGAGTGAGTGAATTCTCTCACACACTATTCAAGTTTAATTCAGAAATTCAGAAACGATAAATCTCATCGATTTCAGCTCTATTTCTTGATATTTAATCACGTCACAAAAGAGATTCTTACATTAAATGAAGCTCACTAGTTAAAATATTTATTAGCTAATAACCTATTATTGTAGCAAGTAAAATTTTAAACCTAATTAATAATGCAGTGTTTAAACAAGAGCAAATAATCACTGTGGAGAAGGGATTTTTGAGCAATGCTTCAGGTTTTCTAGCCTGAAGGAATGCTCAAACATTACTCCTCCACAGCGATTATTTGCTTTTATTTTAAACACTGTAATAATGCATGATACATCGTAACATCTGGCTTAGATAGCAATGTCAGTGTTCGAAATAAGATTAAATAATCACTGCGGAGGAGTGATTTTTGAGCATAGCGTCAGACTATAAAGTTCTTATTTTGACCACTACATGTTGTTCAAATTTATGGTTAATAAGTTATTTCCCTTCGCAAATACATATGTTTCTTTTTAGGTGCTAACTTAGATACAATTGTTCATTTAGGGTTCTTGTCATAATATCTATTTTGAAATGCGATTAGGCGCAGATATGAACAATCCACAATTTCAATACATAAAAAACAACACTTTGTATTGCTTAACCACACTTTCTACCACTTCATAACAGATAGAATACTTTTAATGTTCAGCTTAATTATACAAGATATACATTTATATTGTGGCACGTCTACCACAAAGGATACGCTACAAAAGTAGATGTAAAGTTTATGAGAATGTGTTAAAAATAAGAACAAATAATCGCCATGGAGGAGTGACATTTTGAGCATAACTTCACGCTTGTTATTTACTCTTATTTTAAGTAAAGATACTTACGAGTATTTCTAAAGTTTCTTTCGTCAAATCTTCACGTGTTTTCTCTGAACTTGGTGCCTTCGGACAATCAAGTTCGACATATTTCACACATTTTGCATGACATGTATAACGACAATCTAAACCAAAGAAAAGTATCGTGGTTGATTTCTTTTGTTTGAACAAACCAATCAATGACTCTTATTTGGAACGTCTGCATAAGATAGACAATATGAGGTGTATAATGTTATCATTTATGTAACGCACTTAAGAAATTCATTCTATCTAATTTATAAAATAAGATTTTGGACAGTCTAAAACTGTTAACTATTAGATATCGTCTAGTTGTTAAATTTCACTTACTCATGTGAAGATAACATGACATCACTATCAATCCAGTGCTTTTAAAAATCCATATAAAATCTTTCCATTAATATGATTAACGAAGAATATAGTGTTTTTAATGTACTTATGTTGAATATCATTTATATACTTTATATTTCATTGATGAAGGATGAAGTGTACGTAATGTTATCATTACCTCAATTACATCAGGATTACATTCTTACAATTCTTCAGTTGTCGAAATAAGAGTAAATAATCACTGTGGTGAAGGGTTTTTTGAGCATACTTTCAGGCTTTGTAATTATTTGTTCTTATTTCGACCATTGCACTCTTCTTACATCAGAACTTTTCTGCTACTAATAGCTGTGAAGAAGGGTGACAAATCAACGACCTTATCATTTGATTGGTTTCTTCAGTACAATGAAACCAATAAATAACAAGATTGTTTGACTCTTCTTTTTTCTCTTTTGACCTTGGATACAGAAAATAGTGATATTTACCCCAATTTTATTTTATTTGATCGAAATAAGAACTGCATTATTTAATGTTTCGTAAGATGTACCTGCACAGTGTTTGAAATAAGAACAAATCAAAGGTATGGTATTAAAAGTAGCCCACCAAACCAAGTGAAAGTTAAATCTAAACACATAAAACATGATTTACATACACACATTATGCAGTTTGAAATATGTCTTTATTAAGGTGGTAAAAGTTCAAGTCAAATAAAAAATTGGAGCCACTTTATGAAGGTAAAATTATGTCAAGTCACTGTGGAGGAGAGTAATGAAATTTCATATAAAGGATAAACATCCAAATTTTACATGGCATTAGGATTTCATGTCCTTATTAAGTTGATAAAGTTTCAGGCCAAATAAACAATTGGAACATCTTTATCAAGGTAAAATTATATCAAACCACAAATCACTCCTCCACGGTAGATATGAATTGCATACACACATCATAGTATTATGTACACAATAAATAAAAATAGAGAATACACCTATGTTATAAGTATTATGTATGTATGTACACATGTGTATCTATGTATTATGTATGTACATAATGAACGGTAGGCGCTTGCTATTTTCTGGTACGTTGATTGGACAGCTAACTTCATAATGCTACTTCATCTCGTTACGTTTCTTTAATTTTGGAGCGAAATTAAAAAGCAAGCTTACCGCAAAATGGATGAAGTGTTACTATTTCATTGTATATGCCTTCCTGTATCAAAGAAATATTTGACCGGGCACTGAAACAATTGGAATAGAAACGGTTCTGATGTCAAAAGTCGGGACAATTAGTCAGATGGAAGAAATACTGTTCTAAACTATTTTCTCTGGCTGAATAACAGATGATGACAGCCACGTTTTAGATATTATATATTAGATATAAGGGTTTAACATTTATAAAAAAATAACTACATGGTTTCTTCTAGTAATAAAAACATAATATGGTCAAATAATATAATATGTGTTATAGTCTATATGTATACCCAGGTCCCACTTTTCCGGTGTGCCGTGAAAAAACGATGTGGAAAAACTGTCAGGTGGATACTGCAGCGTGAGGCGGTCGTAGTTATCTACTCTCTTAGCTACTCTTCTCCTAGTGCCTAACAGGCATGGTTTTCAAAGATTAAGAAGAAATGCAGAAGGAACAGAAACAAAGTTGAGTTTGTTTTGGAAAAATTCTTAGCTTGGTAGCTAGCTACCTATGCCAGACACTTCTGTTGTACTTTTAACCAGGTAAGCAAAAGCCACGAGGTACATGGTTAGTCCCTTGATTTATTATATAATTTATCTACTTGATTTATTTCCCTTTGTGACAGGCAGGCGGGACCATTAATTTAGCATAATCTATTCAGACTCTACTAGAAACATCTCGGTCAGTCCAAACTTTTATTCATTCGGAAAAGTTTGCTTAATTTGGAGTCCGGCTGTCACGGAATGTTTGCCTAAGTTCGAAGCCAGTTGCATCCATATTCCACAGCCTCACTTTGAAACTGGTCCTTATTCGGCAATTTGGTCAGTTATTTTAGTGTTATAGTCCGATAATTTTTGCCTAATCTCAAGGCCGGCCACCAGAATGTACACCGAATTTCGAATCCTGCCATCATAATGTTTGCATGATGTTTGCAAAAAACGTTTGTCTAATATTGATTCCGGAACATTCGCCTAATTTGGAGGCTGGCTGCTGGAATGTTCACCTCCTATAATCTCGAGGCTGACTGCAGAAAATACTTTCTTAATATCGTATATTATTTATTTATTTTCTTGCAGCCAAATAAATTATATTATTTTTATATATATATATATAGGCTAGTCTCAATAACGAAGAAAAAAAGAGACCGTAAGATGAAAATAATAATGTCTCAAAGAAAGAGTGTATATTGCAACGGAAAAGCAGTGCCTACATAATAGATAACAAGTTGTTTCACATAGTTATCTTAGATTTAAAGCAATTCACGAACCAGGGATGTTTCGCACGCTTTTAAAAATCAGAAAAACCGACAGAGTTAGAACTTCGAGTTAGAACTTCGACTTATATCTAACAAAACTCGACAAACTCGCCTTAAAATAGTCCGATATGGTCCATGCTTCAGAATAAATATGACAGTGCAAGAAGCGAGCGTTTTCATTTTAGAACAACTTGAAGTCAATTCACGAACCAGGGACGTTTCCGAACCAAGGACGTTATAAGCTATATATATATATATATATATATAGCTTATTGTAATTTGAAAAACCTCGTACCAAGGAAAACCCTGGGAACGAGATTGGTCATAAGACCGATGACATCATTTGTGGATTTATCTGGCACTGTTTCTATCCCGGAAGGCCGCCAGTATTATAAATAGAAAACTTCGAAATTATAAAGAAAAACGAAAAAAAAAAAAAGAAACATTTTATCATAATTTCGTTATCCTATGAAACTAGTAAGAGTTATTATATATATACTAGAAATAAAATTAGCGCCATTAGTATTTCTTTAGCTAATACGCTTGTGATGCGAACGAATGTGTTAGTTTTTTCTTTTGATTTCATTCGTTTTAATGTTTCTGTGTGTGTATACTTGTTTGTGTGTTTCTTTCTTTGCTTGTGTGTTTCTTTGTTTATATGGACTCTGGTTAGCAACATTTG
>JAULBZ010006283.1:0-12522 GCA_032360805.1 Neoturris breviconis
GCAAATTTATCATCTATATTTATTATCTAAATTGGCTGACCATATATACTTCCATCAAAAGTAAGTTGTAAATTTGAGCATATCCCCATATGAAATGTGATCGTGTGGAAAGTATTATTTTAACTTTGAAATGACAGTTGCATATTCCTGTACTTTAGAGATAATTAAGGGAATATCAATTTGTTGTAATTGCAAAATAATGTCAAACAATCTATCTGGTTGAGAGAGCGTATTAAGGCCGTTTTTCATTAGCGTAAAATTCCGCGCGGAATCCAAATGAAGACACTCCTATGACATCTACTGAACAATATTGAAACAATAGATCATTCAATAAAATCTTATATCGACAGACAAAGGATATAGGTGAAAACAGTCGAAAGTTTTATATACACCTCTCTCGATGAGAGCACTGATAGCACACCTTCTGCATAATATTTTTAATTGTCATTATACGAAAATGTTCGTAGTAAAATAATATTAAAAGTCACTAAAGGAGAAGTTCGTTCGATTTGTTGTTCAGAATTTATCGTAAAAGGTACAACTGGAGGGGGGCGGGCAGTGCAGTGCCCCCATATATAATAGGGCTAAACATTTATCTCGCTAGCCATAATGCTACGCGTGCAATAAATATTTTTTTATCAGAAATGTAAAAGCAATCAAAAGCAATTACGAACAGTGGGTGGCACACAGATCACAAAATATCACCATAAATATTATTGAAGGATTTATAGCGGACTAAAGAAATATTTCCAGAAACATGCAGCACTCCTAGCCAGCAACTTGTTTTTTTCCGGAAAATAATAGTGGCCTTCGAATCGATTTTATAAAACACAGTTTTTGCGGATTCAGCTTGATATCGTGTTTGTTTGTGGTACTTTTTACAAATTTGACGAGCTATCGTATCGATTCGTGTTAGTTATTTACCTTTGAGACGAGAAAGTAAGATCAAAGGAATCGGAATATCAGGTAACAATAATTGTATGTTATAACACGATTTTCATGGTTTTATTGTTGTTTTTTGTAATTATCATATCAGTTAATCTGCTTAGCTAATTCTAACCGAGATAGATCCCAGATGCCTACCGCATGGTCATATCAAAAGTTATGGATGGGGGTGGTAGTTAAAACACCCCCTTCCCCAGTATTGAGGAGCCCCCAAAAGGCCCATTATTAATAGGGTTAACTTGGTAAAATTGTTCGTTATATATATATGTAGCTACAAACGAATATCAACGACTGCGGGATTGATTTGTCAAAATTGCGCAAGTATAGCTAGATTCTTTTGAGTTCCTAAAAATTTAACAGCGTAGAAAATACGCAACAAAGAGAGACCATTGACACGAACACATGGCGTTCCCGAAGACATGGTTACTAAAACTAGAGCTCAAGTTGACTGAAGATTTGCGCCCTTTTGAAGCTATAAGGTTACATGTTCGAGCATAAATTTTCCCTCCATTTTATAACTAATGCGTTATTCCCATATTTGACGCTCTCGTCTTGAAAAGATTTTTGTGAAAAGCAACCTACAAATCATCTCATGTGTGGTATATTGCCTCATTTACGAATACTTGAAATTTAGTTGTTGAACTTCGGCAAACTTTGTCATATATAAAAGTAAAGTCCAGCAATAGTAATGGAATATGTTATACTTCAGGCTAATAATGGTCGTCGCGCGACTAAGACAGCAAACCAGTCATCTGCCCCTGTATCTCAGTACCTTTTGCCACTGATCTGTGCGAGAGCAAAAATCTTTAAATAACCCTTGGTACATCTGTG
This sequence comes from Neoturris breviconis, assembly GCA_032360805.1. Classification (NCBI taxonomy): domain Eukaryota; kingdom Metazoa; phylum Cnidaria; class Hydrozoa; order Anthoathecata; family Pandeidae; genus Neoturris; species Neoturris breviconis. Next base: position 1,777 of record JAULBZ010006283.1, read on the forward strand.
TGTGTGTGTGTGTGTGTGTGCGTTTTTGTAATTCGAAGCGAATAAGCACTTCCGCATCCAGCGATATTACCATTTGCTCCGGTACTATTTATATTAGCATTGATAGCAAACAATATAAACAATAAGAATCATTCTGGTTGATTTAAAAAGGACCGCCGCGTTTTTTATACACTTGAATTATTTTGACGTTTTAAATATAATAATCGTATCGTACAATTTAGTCAGGAACTATATACCAAACTCTTCATGGTCTCGATATTTACATTTACAATAATATATAATAATACATAAAATAAGAAGATAGAAATATTCCAGGTGTTGAGTCTCTGACAAAATGCTAGTATAGAAGTCTTTGACCAAATGTTGATAAGAAAACTACACTAATGTTTATGTCCAAATAAAAACGTAACTAAGACGAGAAGCATATGCAAACGGAATAAGATACCATAGTTCAAACCAGAGTTCAAATCAAATAAATACTTATATTCTAAGCATTAGTACCTTATTTCCAGGAAAGCATGTAGTTAACACAGTATAGCTTCAAAGCGCGCAAATCTTCAGCCCATTGGGCTCTTGCTATATTTGCTGTGTATAAGCAAAGTGTGATAAGTAATATTACATTGATTCTCGTTTAAGGTAGTCCATCTAATTGTCGTGAAGTATTAAAGCCAAGTTATCAAGTAGCTGCTAATAGTAATTTAGATTTGTCCATTAGTATTTGTGGAAAACCTATGCCAACAGTATCCTGGCTGTTTAATGGACAAAAACTTAAAAGTTCTTCTGCTAATGGTTCACGTTTGAACGAATTTGTTTACAGTGCAAAATTGGAAAATGCTCAACCAGATCAATGTGGAAAAACCTTGGGAGTAACAGCTTTGGGATTTGACGGAAATCTAACTGTTAATGCTACAATTATTGTTACAGGTATTAAATATTTTCTTTTCCATTGTTATGCCCAAGAAAACTTATAAACAATGTAAAATTAGACCTAAGGTTTCTCGTTTTTTTGTAAAATTTTGAAACTGGGAATCCTTAAAGCATTTATTTAAAAATTAATAAATTTCTTAATGGGAATATTTTGTCAGAACCATGTCCATAAATACATAATGGCGAGACCTCGAAAATTAAGGTAAGTAAAATGACATTCATTTCCATTCAATTATGGGAGGTTTCAATACCTATTTACTTGTTTTTTAATCTCAGTATTGAATTTTTATAGAATTTTTAGTAAGAACTCGGGTTTATAAAGCATCCTTCGTTAACAAACATTTTTGCTAATAATATTTAGACAAACCAAACATTTAAGGAAACAACACATCTAAATGATATTTATAAGTCGCCTTGCACTGTCTTATATGCGGCCGAATCAAGAAAGGGCAGAAGTTTATAGCAACTATATTGTTAGGACTGGCTTCTGTAATTTTAAACCCTTAAAGCAAGTATTAATGGTATTAGTAGTTAAGCCATGATATCACACTCAGGTTTATTGCAGCTTCACCGATTTCACTCGGTATTGATGATATTTGTGTTTGTTTTACCACTTGCAGGATTACAAGTTATATGCAAAATATCATTACATATGGACAAAAATTATATTTAATCGCCCCTTTCTATGGGCTTCAGTGTCACCAAAGCGTTTATTTGTTTGCTTTCCGGACAGTATTTTTTAACATAATAACGTATGAATGGGCTATATTGTTAACGCAACCATTTAAAATTGGGTATGATTATTAACGGCAATTCTTCAGAAAGACTCACAAAATATTTTAGATTTACTAAGCTAGAAACAGATTATCAGGTTGTATCTTCAAATTTGTATGCACATTAGAAGAAAAGTTTTAAAAGACGACTCGCCGATTTTTCTTTCTCCACTTAGTCACCTCGGAACAGGATATCCACGAAAAAGTAATTTTTACATCATTTACATACACGCTACTTACATAAATATTTCGCTTTTGTCACTTTTTAATACTTTATGTTTTTCTTGACCCTATTCAGGCTCCTCCCCATCGATAACTAGGGACAATTTCCCCGATCAATCTTATTTTTTGCAGGTATTTTTTTTATCGTCACTCTTTAGTTGGTCAAAAAATGTGCATATAATATATACTATACATCTAGTTGCCTTCTTCATTTAAGTTAATTTTTTTTCATTCTAATTGTGGCTACAATTCCATTGAGTTGTGTCTTTTACCGTTATTTTGGTTCTATTTTAGCAACACCTAGTATATCTGTAACTGAGGCGTACTATAATAAAGGATGTGTCAATATCGCTTGGAATAAATTTAATTCAGGTTTATGTCCTGTAATATATGAATTAAATTTTGTGGAATCTAATGGTACAGTTGCTTATTCAGTTAATATCACAAAACTATATAATGAAACAGATAAGATAAGTAGCCACCAATATTGCACAGGTGTAGAAGATGTAACAACGGCTAACATTCGTACTATATTTGGGGATAACACTGCTCAATCTTCAGTTACAGATGTTTCAAAAAGTACACCTGCTCCAACTACTACAACAACTGTTACTACACTTGTAACTAAAAAGCGTACAGGTATTCCAAATATATTTTATTTTATTTCCTTGAGCATGAATATCCAATCACTGCATGAAAAGTCACATTTCGACACGTTTGGAAATCTGAGGAAATGTATGGAAAGTTCAAATTTCCACACCTTTCTACAGTGAGGAAATATGAACTTTCCAACATAGCGATTTCTTACGGAAATGTGGTATTTCTGCAGCTTTATAAATGTTATTTATAACAGGGAATATCGTATTTCCGCAACGATATTAATACAGGGAATACTGTAGCTTTGCGTAAAAGGAATAATAAATAAATATGCTATTTCAAAGTATAAAAATAAATACTAAGTGATAGTTGTCTTTTTTGGATCATATACAAAATAAATATACTATTTCAAAGCATAAAAGAAAGAAAGTAAGTGGTAGTTGTTTTTTTAAAACATATATATATAACAATATTAATACAAGGAAACCTAATATTTCCGCCGTATCATCAAGTTTCTGCAAAATTCGGAGCACAAAAATGTTCCAGGAAACATCAAGGAAATGTTTCGAAAGGTTTTCCTTAAAATTAAAAGTATATATTCTGAAAGATTAAGAAAGTATATCTTTAACGATGTCTACGATAACACCGAAGGACGTCGTTTCCAGATCCCGATATGATCCAGATTGTAATGATTTTATGTGATATCTGCTTGTTTCTATGTTCAACTTCCAGCATACGCCCATATTTATTGTTAGTTTCATTTTTACTAACATTTACTGGTCCGGATTTGCACGTCCGTTGGACGTCTTATTTATAACACGGAAGGATGGACCTGATGGCGACGTCTAGTCGTCTTTAACCTTATTTCTACTGGGCTTTTTAGGGCTCTGAGAATCTGGGGGGGGGCACAATTAAACATTTTTGCATAATTATTTTTGCAATGACGTCATTTCTTATGATGACGTCATCAAGAAAAAACAGGGGGCCAAAACAATTTTTTTTTTTCAAAAATATTTTTTACCACCTGTCAAAAAATTTGTTACTAAGGAAAAATTATCCCTAGTTACCAAAAAAAAAAAAAAAAAAAAATAATTCCTAGATAAATTATAGGAAAAGTCCTAAAATTTCTAATCATATAAGCCATTCATTTAAAAGTTATAGAAACAAGTATGACAGGGGGGCACAATGTCCCCCCTCCAGTAAAGTTCAACTTTCCATTAGTGTGGAAATTTCAAATTTCCACGTATTTCCATAATGGAAAGTTGAATGTGATTTAATTAATTTCTAACAAAAATATGAGGAAATGTGTAAAAATGTGAGGAAATTTGAACTTTCCACAAAATAAAAAATGAGGAAAGTTAAGATTTCATGAAGTGAATGGAGCAGATATTCAACCTCCTCCTCTATGCAAAGTGATACCATATGTTAATACAACAACTTTGGTGTAAAAGTATTTTTGATGGCGTCAACCCTTCTTTGATAACGTCATCAAAACAACTGACACAATGAAAATTTCGTCAAAAAAGTGGGAAAGAAAATTAGGAAAACGATAAAACGAAAAATCCAATAAAAACTTATTTCTTACATAATTCTCTTTCTATATATATTAGTTCATACGTCGGTCTGTCAATAAAAAGGGGTGCGGAATTAGGGTGCTAGGGTGCTGCCCCCCACCCCACCCTCGTTTTTAGACTTTACCCCTTGTATGACCAAGTTACTTTGTAATGATATATCAAAAGGGTACTATATACAAGGGGAAGATGTCTTATGCAGCGTCAATAAAATGTAAAACATTCATTTGAAACAGAAGTTCAGTTCTGCCTTTCCTTTTAGAAACTAACAACACAGGTGTTATTGCTTGCGGTATTGTTGCTGGAATCATTTTTATTGTTATAATAGCAATCATATTTTTCATGTTGGGTCGAAGAGGTAAGTTATTTAATAAAACAAGCATTTAATTAATATAGACCGACGAGGGAAATTTCCTTTTAAGTTTAGTTTATTTTAAGCTTTTGACGTAGACAAAACTTCGGATTTAACATCATCTGATTGAGGTTTAATTTCCACTCTTGGTTTTTGGCCAACACATTTTCAAAATAAATAAACGTAGGCTATTTGGACTACGCACTAAAATCTCTAGTCATATACCCCGTCCGATGAGTTACTATTAACTAAACAAAGGTAACTAATAGGATAATAAACATAAGAAGTTTGCTATTAATTGTCTTAACCATAAATGCTCTAATTATTATTATTTTTTTATAGTTACTATATGGCCAGGGTGTGATGGGCTAGAAAATATTTGCGACGCATTTTCTCTACAACATTAATAATTAAAGTTTTGTCTTTTTGTTAGGTGTTACATCAAAATTACGAAATAATGATACACCCGAAGAAGAATACTACAACCTGTCCCCCAATGGAATTAATGTTGGAACAGGGCAAGATTCAAATTATGCAGAGTTAAATACAGCAAGAGTAAATCCAGATGTATACACAGATTTGATCGCAATTCCTGACATTAATTATCATGATCCAGACGACGGTGAATATGCAGATGTATTACAGGAGTACGAAATCATGCCCAGCGAAATTCATCCATAAATTGTTATAGGTCATTGAACTGGATATGTCGCCAGTTAAAATTACCTGCGTTATTAACGAAAATATAAATATTTGAGATAGAAATTTCTGCATGTAGCATGCACATTTCTTTGCAACAAATTGTTAAATAGACTGAAGTGATTATTCCATTGGGATTTCATTTTTAACCTGTTAATTCCAAATGAATTACAATTAAATTGGAAGGATTTGTAATGGTATGATATGTGTAACACGTTTGTGGAAAATGACAATTGGCCGCGATAAAATCTTGAAAATAATAAGCTTTGCCTTCCACAAAATGTTTAATAGACACACAATAGACCTTTCGCAAATTGCTTAATTATGCAGAAATATATAAAATTCACTTATTTTTGTGAAAAATGAAAATTACCTTTAATCCTATCAGGTCTCGGCGTTTTAGGGCCCTGAGAGCCTAGGGGAGGTGTCCCCCCCCCTCTTTTATAAAATCTGAACCATATTTACACCTTACACAATAAACTATATTTTAGCATAAAAAATAATTAGCAGGTCACCTACTGTTTCATACTTATGCCGTCATAGCTTATCATATGACGTCACAGCTTATCTTCGGTATAAAGGCCGAAAATTTCTCGCATAAGCCAAAGAAGAAGTTCCATTGGTATATATTTCCATAACACATCCTGTGTTTCATTTAACTTAGTATGGATCTTGCCCTGGTGTGGCACTCCTAGTGTTCTTCTAAGTTATTCATAATTTCGTGAAGGACGAAAACTGAACTTCAATAATATAAATTTTGCTTTAGGAGGTTTAAGAATTTAACCCTTTTATCTCAGCTTAGCTATAGCCTAGAGATTTGAACTTACTAGTATTAATGAGAAAAATGCATTAAAAAAATACCTTATGGGAATCCTGACCGCGCAGTCTTATTAGCGACGAGGTTTTCGATCTTTTAGCAAACTCGGCAAATTACGTTGCGTCAACAGTCTAGTAATCAGGTTGTTGGAACAAATTCAAATTTTTCGAATGAGGCTTTTTTTTCTAAGTTGAAATTCCATATATTTGCACATGTTTATGCACATGGTTATCTGAGCTTGCAAAATTGTTCGATTTCCGGAAATCTATGGATGGCGCGAGGAAAAAATCATTTTTCGCGGATTTTGAGTTAGTCTACAATTTAAATTGCCAAATTATAGATTTGCCGTAGTTCTTTTAAACAAATAGATTATTATTATTTTGAGAATTTGGCCTTTTTAAAAAGTTGAAATTTGGATCTACACTCTCTCAAAAAAATCAAAGTCCAATTTGACTAAAAATTGGAATTTTAACTAAGACGGAAAGCCTCAAAATCTGATTAGCAAGTCAAACAGTCCAAAAATTCGAATTTGCCGGGGTACTATGCTGCTGGAAACAATAAAAAAATAATTTTTGTCGAGTTTGTAAAAAGGACCAAAAATCCTAAGCCCTTAAGTATTCTAGATAAATCTCGGAGATAAATCCCGAGGTCGTTTTAATTAGTTACGTTTTACTTGTAGTGTATATTGCTTGTTAAAACACGAAATCTCTTGGAAATCACTCAAAATTTCCAACAGGAAATTGCTCTGTAATTTATTTGATTGTGCACATAATGCACTACTTCATGGAAGCTTTGTCAATATGAAACCGAATATGAAAAAAAAATCCTCCTTTGACTAAATTCTGTTTCTACTTTAATCCTATTCAGGATGGACTTTTGGGGCTTTTGGACAAAGAGTTCCCTCCACATCCTTATATTGGAACATGCTATAGTGTTGAAACTTTCCAGAAAGTTAGTTCAACACACAAGTAACACTTCGGCATTATTAATTTTTTGATGACGTCATTATTTTTGATGACGTCGCCAGGCCCAAATAAGTAGTGCAAAAAATAATTAGGTGAAATAATCTTCTTCAAGCAAAAGTAGGGAAAAAATATTATCATTAATATTATTATTATAAATTATCCAAAAAAATATTTTACCACCTGTCAAAAAATTGGTTACTAAGGGAAAATAATCCCTAGTTACCATTATAGATTTTTTCACAGTAATCATAGATAAATTACAGGAAAAGTTCCAAAATCTCTAGTCATATATGCCATTTATTCAAAAGTTATAAAAAAGTATGACAGATAGGCACAATGTCCACCCCAGTAGAAATAGGGTTAAGAAAGGTTTTTTTATGAGTTTGGGTGAAGATACTTTCGTTTTCTTTCCGACGATGGCTGAAACGTGCTCTTAAAATAGAGTGGTGTTACAGATCACACGAAACAGCAAATAAAGGACAAAATTATAGCGTAAAGACTGATAGCGGTACCATTTCAAATATTCGCTCTGTGGGTGAATTAGCGTATTGATTTGACGATATAAATAGGTCTTAAAAAGTTAGACGATATTAAAACGTCAAACGGTGTGATTTCTGCATCTGCGGAATTGTTTACCTTCATATCCTACGCAGCAAGTCAAATCGTAGATTATAAAATGGCAATTGCTCATTGTTACTATTCACATGGTTCTTTTTCAAAATCATGATGTCGCTGTCATCTCTGAGCACAACATATTTAGGATTGTTGAAGTTTATATCTAAACCACACAGCGTTTGATTTTCATTTCAATATGTTTTTTGGGGGGCTTTTGCACAAAATGTCCCGTGACAGCCCATGTGCGGTTTGGCACTTTCAAGCAAAGTTGAAATTTATTTCCAAAAACAGCAAATATAAGAAGAAGTAACTGATTTGTTTCAGAAGTTGTAGACTTTCAACACTTGTAACTTGTATTCCACAATTAAAATTATAAACAGTTCAATATGTTTTGTAACCCATTTCAAATTTTTGCAATCATCTATTTTTTCGAACATTTATTTTCGTGAGTCGAGAAAAAGCATTTCTCGCTAACATATTTCGCGAATCAGGGAGAATTTGTTTTTTCACAAACATTAAATTTTGCGAATCCAGGCAAACTCATGTAACCATAGTGTATGAAAACTGCATTATTATATTGCTTGTCTAGCTACCTACTGACTAAAGACTGATAGACATCAGTAGGTATGTAGTATCTTTGTAACAACCGACTTCCATATTTTTAACGGCTTTTGGTCATTCCCACCATAACGGTCATAGAAAAAAATTAAAAGGAGAAATTTTCACTACCGCCACGCGACGTAAAAGCCAACACACTGACATAATGCACGGTTCTAGATTTCGTTGGTGATTCAATTGTATTACCAAGACCAGATGTCTTTGAAAGATTCTTTGCGATCTGCAAAATTATCACGGTAACGTAATATGTAAAACATATTTCTCGTCTGGCTCCCAGTCATACACCCACCCCCCTAAACGACTTAAAGCCGTTAAAATATATGAAAATTGATTGTCAAAGGCCCCTTATATTGTTTTGTCTAGCTATAGTAGCTATGAATGTATTTTTTAAATTTTTTCGTTTAAGTGCGTTTTACAGTTTCGCGTACCTCTGATTGGTATTATTTGACTAAGTGCTTTTAAAGTTGCACTTCTGGTCTGACAGGTGTTTTCTTTTGGCTAGTGCGTTTAGGAGGGTCCCGATACCACGAACATACACGGGGGGGTCTTAGGGTTTAGCAGGATTCGAAAGAAAAGAACTATTGATTTATCCCGGACTTGGTACGCGGGGGGAGGGATGTACAGGGGGAATTTTCCAACTTGATGAAGTCACAAAATCTCCTTGGAGCACCGTCCGGTGTTGGTCCGGGGTTTCTTGACGAAAAAAAACTATCTTTTTACCATGGACACCCCCATGAATGTTTGCAGGATCGGCACCCTCCTGGGGTGCGTTTTACAGTTGCACTTCTCTCTAAGCCAAAACAAAAAAGAAGATTTACCACTCGCGAAACTCTAATTTATTCAACTTTCTTACCAAAGCTTTCTTTAAAAAGAACAAACTATTGCATTGTAGAAGAGCTTCCAAAACAAAACACAAAACGAACGGGCACAGTACAAAAATATTCTTCCTGTACCAGTTTGCCGCGGCGAACAACTGGTGAACCGTGAACGTTTAAAAGACTTGGGACTACGGAAACTTCACCTAAGACCCGGTAGTTTAGGAATACAAGATATGTAAGTTATCATTTCTCTTTCCTTGCTTTGTTTTCTTGTCTTTCTCTGTCGCAATAATGATATTTTTGTGTTATTATATTGCGAATCTTATAATTCTCTCGATTTATATCTATTTATTATCTTTATGATTCCACTTTCGCGGTACCGTGTCCCAAGTCTTGTTGTTTACTGTAATTTTCTTTTTGCCATTGCTTAAAACCACGCTAGGTTTGGAACGACCATTACCACCACCAGAACGACGGAGATAAAAACCAAAGCCCAAATCAATGGATCTGTTGCTTACAGCACAAATCAAACAAGAGTAAGATTCAGCATAAATAAAGTTACATGGCATTGCATGTACAGTCGTTAGAGTCGTTAGTCTAGGTATATCCAAAACCTGGGATAATCGGGAAATTGTAGTGCCGTAATGAAAAGAGGGTTATTATTTTAACCCTATTAGTACTGGACTTTTTAGGGAAGTTTATTTTAACCCTGTTATTACTGGGCTTTTTAGGGAAGTTGGTCTGATTTTGTAAAATTTTGCCTGTGTGGTCGATTTAATACAGTCCTTCATAACGCATTCATACCGGTTTACTAGTCTTCAAGGGAGATTTTAGGTTATAAAAAGGCTTGTTTTTTAGTAGTACAGTTTATTTCTTTGAACAAATCGGTAATAGGAGCATTCTTCTTTTTTTTGGTGCACGGCTCCTCTTTGTCAACATCATGATTCATTCCCTTCAAAGATCTCAGCATGGCTACACCAAATTGCGTAAATAGTACTAGGGGTAGATTCCACCATATTTCTACCATATTGTGCTGTATAACTTTTTAACCACTATAGTTATCGTGCTGAAACTTTCAAACATTTAGTAAAAATCTATCTGATCGGTATTTCTGGGACATAACCGGAAACCGCCTATTTTAAAGTGGGAATTTTTTTGCAAAACATCAATTCGTTATTTTCACATAACTTCATCAAGTCACTTGAAATCATAATTTTTTTTTAACAAGTTTGGTCACATGACAAATCCGACGAACATTTTTTAAAACCTGGAAACTTTGTGAAACATCAACACATCACCTATCCAAAACTGAAATCAGAATTAGAAAAGCTTTTATAGAACTCTTTTAATGGCAATTCTTAGTTAGAAAAAAAAAAATTCAAGAAAAATTAGCTATGTTATATGATTTCTGATGATGTTATCAGAAATATGCTAACGTGGACTATAATTGTGGAATGTTTCATCCAAATACTCTAAGTGGTTCAATAGTTTTGGAGTGGAGGGAGGGAGGGGAATCGCCCCAAAGTGTTACAGAGCCCTAAAAAGGTCAGTACTAATACGGTTAAACGAAAATATAATTTCATGTGAAACATACCGTAAATCTTTAAATAGACTTATTCACAAATACATGAAAACGAGGCGTTATCTGCTCAAAGTAGAACTTGGTACAATGGAATACACTGCAATCAGGGTGCACTATAATTCCCGGGTGCGGAAGCGCAGTATACCTTCTGCGAACCATGTTCAAGACAAGCGGGTCAGAAAACAGGACA
>JAULBZ010006284.1:0-12522 GCA_032360805.1 Neoturris breviconis
TGTCTAGAGTAGATTTTTAAGGTAATGGAGATAATTGAGATGATGGAGATAATTGATACCTTTTAAATATATTTCACGAGCTTTCAACCATCTAGTACGTGCGGAAATCCGCCTTTAGACGACGTCGTGCACCTGTAGAGTAGTAACCGGGTGGTATATAACGCTCTGTGAACTAGAATACTACTTTCTGACACCTTCATGGTCTTATCCATTTTATCCAAGTGTACCATGATTTAGAGAGATGGCTTTAAACAGGAGTCTTGGTAGAAGAAAAGGGCTAACTAAACTACGGGAAACAAATAATGATGAATATTGATGACCATGTTACATTTAAATGTTTATTTTAAGGTGTTTCATTTCGTGAAAAATAGCGGCTGGTGTATTAAGGTTCTCAAAAAAGTTAGGGGCGGTGAACTTAGGGTCCAGTAACAATACGATACCTTATTTTAGCGCGCGTAGGCCCGGGGCCTATCTGTGGTGGCAACACTTTTTTCATGGGCTTATCTGCGGGGCGGAGACGGAGGTGGGGGAGTGGTTATCTGCGGTGGTTCATCTATGGGCCACTCTAAAAGATATCAAATTATACAACATATATGGCTGTTACTAACTCATAAAGTATTAGATTTCAAAACGACGAATTTGTGACGCTGGTTAGACTTCAGGACCCAGTTGTTCGAAAACTGATTAACATTTAGGATAGATGAAAATTTCGTAGATTAATCTCTTTTTCAAAATTAACGGACATGCTCCTGGTTATTTAAGACTGTATCTTCCCCACTTTCAGTTTCTCAAGACCCCACTCGAGTAAATTACTTAAAGAAATTTTTGCACAAACAGACTATTCTAAATATTATTTTTTCCTTTTTTGTGTAAATGCATGGAATGGATTAGATAAAGTTATTAAATCCTTTAGATTGCCCCTTTTAAAAATAATTTAAGGCATTATTACCGACCCAAAAGCTCTCGTGTGTATAATATACATGATCCTGTTGGATTAAAATTTCTGACCGTCTTAGGGTAAAATAAAGTTATCTTCGTGAACACAAGCTTAAATACGATTTTCAGGATCTTAAGGATACTTTTCAATTGTAATTCATTGGAAACTGAATCAGTTGCTCATTATCTATTATGGTGCTCTCTCTTTGATGAAGCCAGAAAAACTCCCCGTACAACTTAGATAATATTATTAGTGGACCAGTATCAGACTTGTCTGAAGTGTATTAGTAACTCCTTTTCTTTTTAGTAGTGAAGAATTCTCTCTTCTTAATAATTCTTCTATTTTGGCAAGTACTTGTCGTTCATTAAAATAACAGAGAGGTTTGACACTACTCTTTTCAAATCAGTACTTACCAGTGACGTTGAGACAACGTCAAAACAACATCTGACGTAGTTGTGACATTGTTGTGTGCCCACTGGTATATTTTTCCTTAGCTTAGGTTCTATTTATGTTTACAATTCATTTTTTACATCCATGTGTCGTACCTTCACTAAAGATTGTTTAGTTTAGGGGAGTAAAGTGGGGGCATCAAGTGTCTTTGTGAGTGTATTTGTTTAGTATTTTTCTTTTTTGTCGAGTAATCATTATACGTATAAACAAAACAAAAAACAATCTTCTAGGATTAACCCTTGTGAAACTACTTTCTACCAGTCAAATATCGTGAAAAGACAATTTAATCGAGGATTAAACTATTCGTCTTTCGAGGGTCTAGTTGCATACTAATGGATTCTTATTTAAACTTAGCAACAAGAGATAAATCAGTATTGAACATCGGCAGCTTACAACAGGTCCATATTGTTTGTGACGGGTATGCGTATTTCTGTGCGAGTTGATTCTTTATATTCATCAGCTACCTAAAGTACAGCGTAGTAAAATACCAATGAGGCCTCATTTGCCGCTTACATCTTTTCCTGCTCTGGGTTTCTACATATTTCCGAACAATGAGATGGCATTCGCTGCATTTCTTTTGTCATGTTTTGAAATTCTATTGATTACAGAATAATTACGTTCCTTGTTTTTGTAGAAAACAAATCAGTATTTGCATTAATGTATCAAATTTTGCAAAAACCTAATTTCACATATTTTTCAACAGCTTTGAGATTTCTAAAAATCCTTTTTCAACAATGCCCAGTGCTTTTATAACCTAAATATCTCTTCTCAGTCGGCTGGAAGTCACATATTTTACTCAAGACGACAGTTATAACACTCGACGACAACTAAAACACTCGAAACGATAGTTACAACACTCGAGATGCAACACTCGCCAACCGTTATAGCACTGGAGACGACTGTTATGAAACTAAAAGACATCACTAATCAACAGATACAACACTCAAAAACAGTATCGACCGTCTTGACGACAGATACAACCCTTCTAGACTCAAGACGACAATTATATGTGTTGTCGAATGTCGAGTGTATAAATATTCGTTAACATTTATTTTCAAAATTATATTTTTCGCGAACATTTATTTTCGCAAATCAGGGGAACTGATTTTTTCCGCGTACATTAAATTTCGCAATTTAAGAAGGAGAACGAGAAAAGACACTCTTTAAAAGAATATAAATCACTTTTTTTAATTTTTTCTTTTTACGATATTTCACTCGTCTGTTACACATCACAGATATTTATTTCGAAATATTCACTCCATTCTAAGCAGTTTGAGTTCGTACTCAGTTGTAAAACCGTAAATGCTTCAACCAAAAAAATAATAGCATATTATACCTTACGGATGAATGTGACGTGGTTTTTTCTTACCCCTTCCCTTACACACTCACACGCACGCACACGTACAGGTTCTTTTTTTGTTGCTGTTTTTTTAAAGCATGCTGACTTATGATATTAAGATGATGATATTAAGAGGAAGAGAAACAATTCAAATAATTCAGGAGCACTTTCTTATTAATTTATCTGAAGAGTGAAGCCCGAGCTGATGTTTACAACGATACCGCTATTATTTGGCATGAAAACTATACCAAAGAAGATTCAAAAGCGCTGAAACTTCAGATAAGTAAGCACCACAAAATAAGGCGGTGTTACAGGTGACACGAAACACCAAAATCGGCTTAAGAATCTGTTTTGTATACAAGAACATCTCATATAGGGCAAAATGTTTTAACCGGGTAAAACGGGCCGAATCTTTTTGTAAACAAATATTCTCAATATTCATATGTTTAGATAAGAAGTAGATTTTTTCATTATTTTCTTCAATTATTAGCTATTGCTTAAAATCCAATGCTAGTTGGCGTTAATTGATTGGTGCGTTGACTACAAGGCATTGTTGTTAATTGGCTAATTACTCTTCCACATAGATCTTATTTTCTGCAAGTTAACCTTGTTCAAATGTACAATAATTAAACTTCTTTCCAGTCGAAAAAAACCTGTTCAAAGTCCTCCGTAAAGACGTTAGAACAATGTTGAAAATGTTGTTCTAGCGTCTTTACTGCTGATTTTATTACTCACTGAGTTTAAGCCTGCTAATGAACGATATGAATGCAGATTACTTGTCATGGATACAAAAGGAAATCAAACTACAATAGAGAATAATCCTAATGCATCCCAGCCGTCAAAAACATGTTCAAAGTCAGCAAAATAACGTTAGAACAACGTTCAAAGAACGTTGTTCTAACGTTATTTTGCTGACTTTGAACAGGTTATTTCCAGATGGGATGCCACATAAACAAATATGGTGAATATTGCGAATATTTAAAACATATATTTTAACGTTCTATTGAGATCTGTATGAGTATGGCTGCTCCTTACATTCGTTCTTCACAGAGGTTTCTCACATCATTATTGCTTTTTTTCTTCATATCAGTTGTAGTAAGTGAAGAACTGGTTTTCAAGGTAGATAACGATATAAACAAAGTGCCTCCTGAGTTTTATAAGATAACAAAAAACACAAGATTTTTAATATATGATGTGAACATCGGAGAAGGATTTAACTTACGTCGAGATATTTATGTTCGAGCTGCAAACCTAGTCAAGTATTTGAACGATAGAGGAGAAGATTGGATACTTGTATTGCATCAATGGAGACAATACTACCACTGGAAGACAAGACAGGTTCTTCAACAGCACATACCATATGGTCAATACTTTGATGTACCTAGTATGAATCTATATGTACCTACTATGGAATTTCACGATTTTTGGACTCGATTCGGTTCAGTTAATGGCATAGATCAGATATTTCAACTTCAATTTCCATTTGGAAATGTTACATACAATGGGACGCCATATCAAGCAGATTGTAAGGAAAGAGTATATTACAAAACAGATAAAGCAACAGGACGAGTTCACGGGCTCTTTTTTGGGAGAGCCGAAAGAGTTTATGGACGAAAATTCAGTTGCGTCTTTGTCCGCGGGAGTGCAACTTCGTTAGCGGATTTTCTTAAAGAGCTACCAGACAGGTATGATATGTGAAATACTTTTAGGAGTGCTCTGAAAATCTTGGGGGCTAAGGGACCATCTCAAAAGTAATATCTAGAGAGGAAGAGTACTGAGTCAATGATCTTGCAATGGATTGGTTTCTTCGTACCAAAGAAACTAATCCATTGTAAGCTCATTGACCTAACACACTTCTGCAGAGATTCTTTTTTAATATTGAAATTTTTCAATTTTAGTTGATTTTGGCTAAAAAAAAAAGATAAACCTGATAACCCTTTCCTGACGTCACCCGTATTTACAATATTTTAACTGTCATTCTTTTGTTATTTTTTCATGTATTCAGGGGGTAATGATAACAAATATTATTAGTTTAATTTCTCTGATTTACGATAACATTACCCCCGTAAACAAAAATATGAAAGGGGTTTTTGTATGACAAGACTTGCAATATCAGGAGGTCCATGACTGTCAGGAAAGAGGTGAGTTAACGTACTTTTAAGGCCATATACACGTTTTTTTTAAGAAACTTAGGATTTGAACAATATTTTGGAACACAAGTTTCTTATTTGATTCTTAACTTATCAAAAGTGAAAGATGTCGTATGCGTACAACTAAAAAAACATAAAATCCTAACAAAAGATATAAAATGAAACGGTTTTATGTTTCTGTGACAGTCATTTTTCGTCCAAATAAGAATCAATCCACTACATCTGTTTTAGAGGTTATAATCTCAAAAAAGATATGGCTGTTCCTTACCGTTTGCAAGTTGCAGTTTTTTCTTTCTTTTTTTTTTTACCTAAATTCAGTACTGTTTCTTTTAAAGCTTTTTCATAATAAAAAAACACGTGTAACACGTTTGATAAGATCAAACTAACAAAGTACTGAAAACCTCATTACGGGGCTAATTACATTAATTAAAGGTATTTTCCGATTCAATATTAATGAGTTAAGACGAGGATATAATTAAAGAATGGAGCGTAATCTTAGATTTGTAGTAATTGCAAAGGGAGAGAGATTCTTCTGAATCAACGAACTTGCATTGTCTCATTGGCATTCTTTTTGTAGATAAAATTATCAGAATTTAACTGCTAGTCCATTGGTCGAAATTGGAGCAAATAAAGCCCTAACCCAATGGGCAAAATAACTAGTTCAAAGTCAGCAGTAAAGATGGTAGAACAACGTTTAAGACGTTGTTTTAGCATCTTTACTGCGGACTTTGAACACTTTTTTTGTCCACGGAACAAGCATAAAGTGATTTCCATAAGTCACTACACTACTTGCATTTGATTGGTTTCTTCGTAAGAATCAAATGGAATATCGTTTAGGGTGAAACTCATTTAGGGGCTCCAAAACCAAACTTGCTTTGTAAGGTTAAATCAACTAACATTGACAAGATTCAACAAAAACGAATCTGTGCAGAAGTGTGTTAGATCAATGAGCATGCAATGGATTGGTTTCTTCCAATCCATTGCAAGATCATTGACTCAGTACTCTCCTCTGTTGATTTTATTTTTAAGATTTTATTTTTTTCGTCTAGGTATATTTATATAGATCGATTCGAACGAGTTGGTCATAGTTATTCTATTGCTGATAGTCATGAAAAAAGACTCGAAAAAGATGAGGTAAAACTTACTTTTTACTATTGCTCGAAATAATAGTAAATACTCACTCCTCCACAGTGATTATCTGCTCTTATTCCTTATCAGTTATGATAGATCATTACTTTGCAGTATCGAATAAACGGGGGGCGCTTATTAACCCCGGTTATTCTATCCCCTCGCTTAATAAATTCCATCCCCCCTCCTCGTTTATTTGATACTACAGAGTGAAGGCGGATCTCCACTAAATTTAAGTGAAGCCATACATTGATTGAAAGTGACGCGCGAACAAATTCGCCTAGTGGAGATCTCCCTTAACGTCAGTCCTAAACTAACGTTGACACGTTGACGTAAAGTACAACCGAATTCTTATTTTCCCATATATGGATCGTGTGTTTCCTTGAAGTAGAAACATAAAGTAAAACATGTCAAGTGCAGGTTTTGATAATACGGTATCTAGACCGCATACATATTGTCACAGCCCATCAGAGTAACTCGGGAACAGCACTCAACTTAGTCTTCCAGCTGTGCAACGTTAATTCAAAAAATAGTTGCATTTTTCCCTCCTGTGTCTGAACTTATTGGCCTTACCGCAAATATATGAAAACGTAGAACTTGTTGCAATGCAATAACTTTATTTTTGCGCAGCAACCGTTTTCGGTGTTCAAGTTCTTATAAAATAAAAATGAAAAAAATTCTAGCAAACTTTGTTCCTAGGCAAGAAGAAGTATGGTTTTTTCAAAGCATCTCAGAAAAGAGGCTGATAAATTTCGAGCAAAATTTCTTGATTCAAATGACGAAAAAGATAAAACAATATATAACAGTGAAGATTGGCGATTCCACCTTGCAGACCACGGAGATGCCCTTGGTGGTCCTTATCTTGGACTGCATATGAGACGAGGTGATTTTGTGACGTCACATGCAGCAACAATACCGTCAATAGAAGAACTAGGCGCAGAAGTCCAGAAAAAATTAGATGAATATAAGTTGGATAAAATTTATGTTGCCACTGATGGGACCAAAGAAGGTAAACAGTATGAAAGACTACTGAGCACGGAAACGCATGGTTCCGTATGATAATTCATATATTTTCTGCAATGCATAATCGTATGCAGCCATACGGCTCCGTATTCGGTAGTTTTATGGTAGATTTCCACTAAACTAAAATTTCACTGCGAAAACTAAAATAAGATATTCCATTGGTAGAAATCAACACCACACGATGTATGACGTCAACCTTTACAGTGTAGGAGTATATTAAAAATAATATTTCCGCTGAAAAATGGTGAATCTATTATACCCAGAGTATTTTAGTAGCGTATATTAGCCTGGAGGAGGCTAAAAAAGCCCCCTCCTTTATTATGGTGATACAGTTCTATACTGAATAGGATTACTATAAAGTATACATTGATCTTTTATAGAACTTTTCAGAAATTGTTTTCTGCGTGTGTCCATTTAGATGGACGCCATGTACTCGGGGAATATTTTTGACAAAATTGATCAAACTTGGTGATTTATATCTTCGCAAATAATTTTGTGAATAAGTCTATCTTTTTCATTATTATATTATTATTCTTTTTTTTAATTCTTTTTTTACCAGGCAAAGTACGACGTCTTCAGTACCTGATATGCATTTTTAAATGGACAAAATTTGTCTCCAAAATAAACATCTAGATTAATACAATTGTTTTGTAGATAAATAGGTCTAATAAGTGCCCTGTCAAAGTTTCATCAACATGCTTGAGATTGCGGGTTAGAGGAATTCATAGGGTTAATATTAATATTTCTTATTTTACCATCTACGGAGTGATGTCATCAGACTTGTGTTCTACGACTCGAATACTGTTACGAATCTACGAACGTACAAGGCTTTTATTCGTGGGATTTTACAGTATGCAATAAATGGTTTTAAACCCATGAAGTTTTCATTGATTGATTTGTTCAGCCAAGGAAGTTTGAAACTTTTCTTTTAAAACTTCCTTGGTTCAGCCAACCTGGATTTCTGGATTTCGTCTTCCGTCTTCCTGGCAACAAGAGAAAAGAAGCGCTAGGATTGAGATGGTGGTACAGAGAGTTATATGACATATTCCCCCGGCGTATCGAATACGATCACCGACACCTCCGCAAACATTGCCGTTAACGGATTGTATACCCAGTGGGTGCGCGACATCGGATCAACGTCGAACCAACGTCAAAGCGACGTTACGACGTTGTGTGTCTGCAACTTCCATGCTACAAAGTGTGTACGCATCGTAGTCGGACAGAGGTTAAAGTATCAGATTATTTTCAGCCAATTTGGCTAACAATTTTCCGAAAAATCTCTTCTCTACAATGATAACAGTTATTTCTACCCCTGAGTCAGTAGTCTCTGACACAGTTTGTTTGTCAGCAGTATTTGACACAGTTTGTTTCAGTAGTCTTTGACACAGTTTGTTTCAGTAGTCTTTGACACAGTTTGTTTGTATTATTCTAGAAGTAGCAGAATTACAGTCCTATGTTACGGCAAAAATATATCGATATCCAAATACAGTTGATACTGTACTGAAATATTCTGATGGTGGAATTGCCGTTATTGATCAATGGATTCTAGCACATGCAAGGTAAATAAAACCTCTCCTATTCACATGATAGCCCTAAAGTAGAGTAATCTCTTATGGCCTTCTTTCTTTCTTTTTGTTTCAACCATCAAAAGTATGCTTTAGAAATTGCTTGCATGACTTTTAAAAATTTTGAAAATCGCTTGACATAATTACCGTTGACATGATTAAAGGTTGTGTGTCACTGGTATCATTTGCTCCGATTGATTTTTATAGTATTTATTAAAGTAAGCAAATATAGAAATTGCATTGAAGTTGCTGCTGTGTATCGAAACTTGATGTATTTCCACATGAGATGGTTATTCATTAACCACGTCATGACAAGCTGCCAAATACTGTGCCGTATAGCTCTATATATATACATGCTGTGTATTGTCTTATTCGCAAATACATGAAAACGAGTCGTTGATAGCCTGAGTTCCAGTCCCTAACTATGATAACTACTACTACTAACTGTCGTAGTTAGGGACTGGAACTCAGGCAAGTCGTTGACTGCTCAAAACAGAACTTGATGCAATGCAATAACTTCCTTTTTGTGTACTGCTATCTTACATAGTGAATAGGCCACAGATAAAACATTCATTACCAACCTCGTTTCCATGTATTTGTGAATAGGTCTATAGGTCCGTAGTATCAACTGTGAATATATGTTATCTCTATGCCTAGATATTTTCATGGTACATGTAAATCAACATTTTCTTATCGTTTAAACGAAGAGCGAGATATTCTTGGGTTTCACAAAACTACGACTTTTAATTGCATATGTGGAAAGCACAGTACAGATAAACACTGTGGACCAATGGTTGGATTTAATCAGAAAGACCGAGATGCAATAAGAAATCTAAGAGTTGAAAAAGCAAACAAAATACGCGAAATTGTCCGTGAAGATTTGTGAGAACAATTTAGCATAGGCGTGTGAAGGAAACGTCGATATGAGACGTCTGTTCAATGTCAAAAAGACGTCATTTTGATACATCATGGGCAAACGCTGTTGAAATAGCATTTACGTACTTACGCTCATTATGTTTTGTTTAAACTTGATTATATGTGATGTCAATTTCTGCCAATGGAATGTGTTCTTTTGACTTTTGCGCGGAATTTTTTGCCTACTGGAAATTAACTTTATTTATTCTGCAGGTACTCGACGTCTGATCAACGTCTAAAATACGTCGTTTTGACGTCTAGACGGCTTTTCGACGTTGATTAAACGTCGAGTGCCCACTATAACCATGACATTCATACACGATGAACTAATACGTCCACGTCTTTTAATATTTATATGTCTAATTACCAATATAAAAGCATCGTCTTGACGTCTAGTGACATCTAGTGAAGTCTAGTGACGGCCATACTGTCCACTTGTGTGATGAGCTTGTTGTATATGTATTAGTTTTATTTATATGTAACATGGATAGCACAATGATACCAGCTTTCATAAATACCATAATTCTTCGATTAAACATCCCCTCTTTTAAACGCCCCTAAAAGTAGGAAAGGTTTAGATGAACGCTGTGTTTTTGGATCTGTACTTGGAAATATCTGATTAACAGCTACAGAGCAATATGGTCATTACGCATCTTTGCTATAGACCATCTACAGCATACGAACAAGGTAGATTTAATGGTTTAGTTGCATAATATGAGAAAACAATAATACGATTGTATAATATGGAAATAATTATTTTTTCATAATAAATGCCACCCTCTTTTAAAAACCATATCGAATAAACACTAAAAACTTAATAAACATCCCGGGCGTTTATTCAAAGTACTAATTAAGTTTGGCGTTTTACAATTTAAAATGCATATTCTGAAGTGTATTTATACTGATGCTAATGCAAGTCTGGAAGTTATACGGTGTTTAGATCTCTGTCATGGATAATGCGTAAATAATCATAAAACTTAATTGATGGCGGGTGCCTGTAGGGTCACTCGTCTTTGGTTTCCTACGTGTGGATCTGTGGATATCTGTGCGTGCGTGTAACCCAATGTTTCAGTACTAATATTAACTGTGTTCATTTCAACCTGCACATATTGTTTTCTATTAAAATCTCTAACGTAGATGTTTTAAACTTTCGCTTAATATTTTCCTTTTGGCTTGATTTTCCTTAATAGTAGATGCGGAGAAGATTTATTGTCAGGGCCATGCATGCTAGCCAGATATCTCGCTGAAAGAACTAGAAAACGAAGGTACACCAGTAAAATAGAAGGAATCAAGATAATACACACCTGAGCGTAAGTAAATACAATTGTGTGATTGAAAGGTGTAGATATTATTTTTGGAGTAAATGAAGAAATTACGTATTATTTGTTAGAACGAGAGTATGCTATGGAATTTATTGTTTTATTGTACATTGATCTGGTTGATAATTGAGATGAGGAAACGTTGAATATTATAAAAGGAAAAGGAAGTATGTAGCATTAGCGAGTCTTTGCTATGTAGCGTTGAGTCTGAATATCTGTTTTATTATGTCGACCATTTGATTATTTCTTCTACCTACGCATCTCTACTTCTAAATGTTCCTTCCGCAGTTGTAAAACGAGAGACTATGTGTGGGTGTGGGTTGTACAAAGATTTGTTCTTATCCCTCACATGCTATTAGATATTTTATACTGATTGGTTAGTAAGATAGTTGAATTAATTTCATTGGTTCACAGTCATAATACTTTCTTTGTTCATGAATGACATGTGAAGCAGGCTTTACAGTTGAATGTAATACTGAATGATCAAATGGCGCTTCTTTGCATGAATAGTGAGATTGCTAATTATAAAAGCCTATTGTATTCAGTCGTAGGAACGCGCAAAGGTAAATCAGACCTTAAAGTGGGAATGATCCAAGGCCAGATATAATATGGCAGCACTCGTCTTGAAGCCGATATGCTCTTATTTACAATTAAATCAAAACAGTCTGTTAAGGCGGATCTCCACTAGGCACATTCGTTCGCGCGAATTTCAAATTAAGCCATTGAATTGGTTAAAAGCGACGTCACCTGTCAGGTTACGTTACTTTCAACCAATAGGTACTCCCAAGGTCGTTTTAAGCAGTACGTTTTACTTGTGCCCTGTGTTACTCGCTATAATTCGTATAAAATTAGATAAAACAGATTAAAATACTAGAAAAATAAGTGTCATCACTATTTAAGGAATGCCCAAACCAGCGAAATAGGAAAAACATTATTTTAGAACATAAACAGGGCTAATATTTCAAATGACGTCACAATTTTTACCAATTTTGTATTTACATACTTTATTCTGGGACAAAAAAAACTTTTCAATCTCTAAATTGAAACTGAAAGAAGCACATTAGATGAAGTAAAAGCAAAATTACGCTATCCTACGAACGTGTGAAATCGGATCTGGTCAAAAATTAGAAAATATTAAAAAGTATAGCTATATCCAATTAAAAATAAAGTGTTTGGAAAATTTAAAATATATTCTTCTATCAAAAATCGATTGTATTGATAATTTTATATAGTATAATATCTGCATATTTGTAATAGTTGCAATATTTAAATATCCCTAAATATTTTTTTTTCAAATTTGATAATGTCCTGTTATATCTACAAATTTACCTTTTCAGTTTAAAAAACAAATTGTTGAAGTAATATACCGTGCAAAAAGAGGAAGTTATTGCATTGCATTAAGTTCTACTTTGAGCATACAATATCTCGTTTTCATGTATTGTCAATAGGTTGTTATTGTTAATAATAGTTATACCATATGCGGTATTCTAACAATGAAAAAATGGAATGCATCACGTTTTTCATACAACGTATAGATTAAAACACCATCATTAATGTCAAGGTCCAAAAAGTGTCATGGTTACCACTGTGTTCAACCTTTAATTCAAGTTCACTTGGATAAGGGTGCATTTGATTCGGCATTCTAAGTCAACTAATCAAACTAATCACTCCGTTGTGCGAAACAAACAACTTTTGG
>JAULBZ010006285.1:0-12522 GCA_032360805.1 Neoturris breviconis
TGTGACGTTTTACCCCCTGGATTTGTAATTTTTGAATCCTGATTATCTCTTGAACTGTTGATTTTGAATACATGGTTCTTTTACATTTTTTGATGCTTTTTATGAGTTCTATTGAATGGCATAATTTTTTCCAAAAATTTCAACTTTGATATTTTACTGACCAGAAAACCTATGACGTCATATGCTGACCACACCCATTTTTTAAAAAAATGCCACCATGTTTTTTTTCATCCAAATTATCCAGAGATTACATTCCAATCAAAAAATTTCTTCTAACAAGCTCCTGCACACGAACCCTTATTTTGAGACATAGTGGCCCACACTAATTATAGCCTTTTCACAAATTAATGAAAACGAGTCTATGGTCGCTTAAAGTAGAACTTGTTGCAGTACCATAACTTCATTTTTGTGCAGTGATTTTTGTGCAGTGACTTTCAGTCACTGCACAAAAAGGAAGTTATTGCTTTGCAGCAAGTTCCTCTTTGGGCAGCTATTGCTTGGTTTTCAATTTTTCTTATGTCTATTGGTAAAGACTAATCCTTATAGAATCTTGATGGGCGATTACTTTTCAACGATTACCTTCACATTGGCAATTGAGTTATTTATTATATTGGTGGTACTCTATCTAATAAGCTTTTTGATTCAGCCAAGAATGGCCGGTATAACACAAGGCAACTTCAGGAAACAAATTAAATTAAAGAAAATGTACATACTATTGCTTTTAAGATTGATATTATCTTGCTCCTTTTGTATGTCTTGAATAGCTATTGAATGTTCTACCATTTTGTTCGAGACTTCTACAATTTTGTCCGAATTTTCTACGATTTTTTCTTGCAAGTTATCATATTTCTTTTCGCTGTTTAGCAATTTGTGAACTGCTTTCTCAAAAGACTTATAAAATGATACACCATCTGCAACCTTTTGAATGTTAGTAAGCATCGAATCTTTCATTTCTATAGTTATAAAATGGCTTAAATACAAATGCTTGATGATGTATTGAAGAGTATCAACAAATTTTGCTAAAGTGTCAGCCCACGTGTTGCATCCATTAACTTCAGGGAAGTCAAAATTTGGATTTTCACATTCTGCGTTTGTCAAATGCATCGAACAATTTCGTAACTCCTTCTTAATAATGTCTACTTTTTCTTGCAGGATAAAGTTATGACAGGGATATGGTGGTTGAACAGCCTTGGAGCGACAATTTATGCAAAATCCACAAGTACTACAACAGGTTGTGCTTTGGTTTCTGCAGACTGAAAGTAGAGATGAACAAAGAGAACAAGAGTGGTTACATTGGCTAAGAGTATGATCCATACAGCAATATTTAAGTGTGTTGTTGCAAAATGCTTTTTTGCAAGTTGGACATTTATGGTTATGATTTTGACAACAAATAGCTTGATGTCTGTTAGAACATTGTGGCAGTGTTCCCTTTGGTGACATTAGAATGTTCATATTCTTTAATAAATCTGCCATAAAGGTAATATCAAGCTCATCAATTACAATGGTATCTTTTACAACCTTATCGCCTGCGGCATTAATTTCATATACCTTTTCATCATTACTTGGAAAGTTCAACGAATTGATTTTAGATTTACATATTACATCAAATCTATTCGTAACAGCATTCTTAAAAATATTGGCTAATTCGCCATCGGTATCGAATGTTGGGTTTTTATTTAGGTAAAATCTTAATAACAGTCTTAAGCAATCTTCACCGATCGAAGATAAACACAAAAGTTGCTTTCTTGTTTTGTGAATGAACTCCTCCGACACATCTGCCATAGTGAAATTTGTCTAAAGAGAAAGTTCCATCTAACGTTTGATATCGTAACCGGTTTATGGGATTGTCAAAACGTTATATAGATGCTAAATTCTTATTTGTTTATCTGTGAATATTGAATATTGAATCGATACCTTGATCGTCATATATAAGTGATCACAATGTACAAGAACGAGTGTTGTTAATGTTTTAACATCTACGTTAACATATATGTGCACATCTAAAGCCGTTACTCGAGTTCTTATGGTATCATATAATCTTGGAGTATCTTAGACTAAACGTATCCTATATCTTTGCATGCGTTGTTATTATTTATTATTTGCATCATGTAACGAAAAGAACGTCAGCTTTTAAACTTATACATGAAAAAGCACGTAAACTTCATATCATGTGGCTGTAATTACTCATTTAATAAAATTAAAAAGACTCTCCATCACAATGATTATGAATTCATGTTATAAAAAAACATAAGTTCCAATTCTTAAGAACACTCAAGTTACTTAAATATGAAGTTGATGATAATTATAAATCGGTTGATATTTTATTACCAACATTTACAAACAAGCTGTTCTAATGGCATGATGGCAATTTTTGTCTTAAATGTAGATATATTTTCTTGAGGGAGAGTACTAACTTGAAGTTTTGATTTATTTACTTAGTATTATTTACTTTCGTACGTATGCAAATCCTAAAGGCTGGTTTCCACTTTGTATTTTATATAGCGGAAAGAGAAGAAGTAACTTCTTACTTGGATACGGATACAGTATTATTAATCAATTTTTATTGTAGGGAAATTATTTTTAGAAATTGCGCCGAATTATTATAACCTGGCAGAACAAGTACATCTGTAGTATATAAGATGGAGAAGACTCTTAATTTGGATATGTTAAAGAAGAATTCCTGGAAGAAGATGGAAAAAAGGTAGAAAAGAAATATAGAAAGCGATTTTAGATTCCTCGAATACTTCTTGATAGAAATAAAAAGGTGAATTTCACCTACTTGTCATAGACTTGAAAACTTTCGCCCATGAATTTTCAACTTAAACACTTTCTGTTTACATCTGTGACCATTTTAGAATTTTAGTTGGCTTAACCCTATTAGCCATGGGTTTTTTTCGTTTAAAACTATGGGGGTATAAAGTGCGCAAGACCATTATTTCTTGAACTACTAAGACTTATGACATGAAACTCGGTACACTTATAGAACAAATCAATACAATTACTTTGACAAAAACTAAACTTGATGACGTCACTGGCACTTTCTATGATGTCATCAATGACATCAATCAGGTTTTCGATCAGTAAAATGCTGTAAAATACTGATACTTTTTCTCGGATCGGATTAAATATGTTACACAAGGTGTTAATATAGGTGATGATATAGTGTAAAGCCAAATATTTCTAATATTGGTAGAGGCCGTGTCCAAGTAAGTGTTTTATTATCAAAACAAACTTAATATGACCACACTCTAGAACTTTTTTAGTAACTGTAAATGATAACGGGTAACGAGTTGCAACTTTCCGACTTTTATCATTTATCTATTAGACACATATAGCCAATATTTCATGACCGTAGCGTTGTTACTTCTTGAGATAACCTCCATATCAGAAACCCACCAATAATAACGTTTGTTTTTGTGGTAAAATCCTTATAAAATCATTATAATTTTTGATGATTATGGTATAGTGTTGAAACTTTTCAGACAGTTAATTAAGTCATTAGGGCAAAGCAGGTTGTGCAAAAAAAAATGTTTATGTAAAAGAAATTTTGGTCACCAAAATTTGCCAGAATGCTTTTCAAGCAAAAATGAGAGAAAAAAAAAATGGAAAATTCTTTATACCGCCTGTCGAAAAGTTGGTTGCTAAGGGAAAATTATCCCTAGTTACCAAAAAAAAAATATCGAGCTCCATGCAAGTGCGTGTTGTTATTCAAATCGTTAAATCTCGAAAAAAAGGTTAAACTTTTCGAAAAAAATACATAGTTGCTTCTTACCTTGTTTCAGTACTGTTCCTGATCACAAAAAACATTGTATATCGCGTCTTACACTTCTTATATGATGACAAACACAACATTTTTTATAACGGCCGCAGCCTTTGAAATATTGTTTAATAAACGATAGTAACTAGTCTCAATATGCCCATGTTGAGACACGTGGATTATTTTCATAAATAAACTAAAGGATAAATCAACGAGGTTCTTGATAAATAACAAATAAAACAAAATAAATTATTAAATCACATCTTCGTAAGAAATGTGATTTGTTAAATTAGACGTTTATCGTCGTCGTCTCACAAACCTTAGTTTAAATTATCCCCGGGTATCATATTCTGTATGCTCCGGGAAACTGTAAACCGTAACCGTGAGATTAAAATTGTGTTTCTACATGGACTTTTAAACATGAGTTTAAGCATATAAGTTTGACTGTGGTACGTGTAATCAGCATTTCTAAATTTTCATCAAGAAGAACAACAAAAAACTGCAACTAAAACTGAAACATTTATTTCTGCCAGTTAATCTGTACCCCCACATATCCACTCTTTCATCTCTTGATTCTCTACAAATATTTGTCTCTTCTGCCCCCACTATCCCTATCTGATAATCATGGTTTTTAGCAGTCATCCAGCGTTTGTGGACTCCTATCCTAAAACCAACTGCCAGACTGCCAACACAGTTGTGGTAGCTACTGGACTGGTAGCTAACTATAGCTACGTAGGAGGGTATAACTAACCCCCAGCCCCACCCAGTTCTGTATTTAGCTCTTTGATATTGTTGGTGCTATGACTATAAATGACACATCAACATACTTGAATGCTGGTTGATGAAAGGGAGGAAGATGGTACATTCTTCTACCTGTTCAATTTTGGCTACAAAACTTTCTGCTTTCACGATGTGGCTTTCACCAAATACACAATTAAATTAACTCTATTTTGAATTTAATATGTGGCACTGTATAGTAGTTTTTCAAGAGGGTGGCTGTGACATTAAAGAAGTATAATTATCTTAGCAGGAGATCTGATGATGTGGACACTACACACAGTAGTACATTTTTTTTATTAATTTAGATGATGGTTTATCCATAATAATTTGGAAGTTTCCACACATCAGATCAGACATCGTGTAAAACTAAACTCTTGTTCGAGGAATATTATATAGACCAAAAATGATGCGAGAAAACCTACCAGTTGTAGAATATACTGTACACAATATAGAGTTTAAATTACATCAGAACATTTCGTATACCAATTTACAATTGTCAATTCATTCGAACACAATCGATAGACAATCGATGGCTGAGATTTTAACTGTTGATGCCAATTGAAACCAACCAAACTGAAAAAATATAAGTACAATATCGATTGTACAGTAATCGATTTTTTGCAAACAGTTAGACTGTCATTTGATTGGTAACGATTGTTGATCAATTTGTGTACGATTAGTGTTAGTTTGATAATTTTTTTCGATTCAACCAATCAAAATAGGCTAAATCTTTTATTGCCTATCGGTTTCTAATTGCAATCGAAAATCAATCAATTAATTGTCGGTCGATATAGCATCGATTATTTTTTAATAGAAATTGATGTTTGATTGTGTTCGATTTGTTTCGTCTGGAAATGTCTAATGGTACAATTTACGTTGATTTACAAAGTAATACCATTTCATCCAACACGTCCAGCAGTGCATGTTGGATAAAATGTTAGACATGTATATATAGAATGGTAAAAAATGTTGGAAGGTGTTTTATTTTATTTCGGTTTAAAATTTTCAAGCAACATTTCTTTAACAAAAAGGATGTAAACAAACAAGTTAAATAATATTTCGAATGCGTGACAAAAGTTTTGGTAGAATGTTGTAAGGGAAGCGAAACAACTATCCAACATTTGATCCAACACTGATCCAACTGGGCCTTTAGTTCTCATTGAGCACCAGTTTTTTACAATTTCACCTCGGTAAGGCTTCTTGTGCAAGATGTTGGTCTTCGTTGTTTAGAGAAAATACAGTAATAAAGCGATGACTAACATAAGACAAAACGATAAGATTTGTATCTTCATATCACATTTGGTAAATGATTTAATTATATTCATGGGTGTCAATTAAATTGTTTTATGTCATATTTATGGCCTGCAATATATACAGCTGATTAGCCTTTTCTACATCCGAATCAGTGACTACATCCTTTTTGCACATATTTTGTTTTTTCCAATTAATGTCCCCTTCGAATGAAGGCCTTAATAAGGCGTTAATAGCACTGAACGTTAATTCAATTTGTAAGATTTTAGAGGGGACAATAATGAACCGGGCATTAATTTTAACAGCTACGGTACAGCAAACATTGTTCTTTATCTAACGAATTGAAATGTAATTGAGAGACAGATAAACACCGAGATATGAACACAAAGTTACGGAAATCCCGAGTTACAAAGATTTAAAGTTGCGATGCCACCAATTCTTCAAAATCGTAATTTTTTCTTCAATTCATAACTCGACGAAAAATATTTTTTATTTCATCGAGTTACATAACTTAAGATTGTGCTACTATTTTAAATTTCATTGAGTTACAGATTTAGTTTTAATAGGTCGGCCATCCAAACTAAAATCTCATATTTTCTATTTCACAATTTATTGAAATATCATATTTTCGCCACTTCTCCAACGAAAATGTGGAAAATATCAGAAAATCTTAAAATGTGATATTTTCAATATTTCATATAACAAAAATCATATTTTCCTAATCAGAAAACATCGAAAATCTCACATTTCACGCAGTTTATTCAAATTAATTGTAGTAAATGAATAATCAACAACTAGTATGGATGAAACGCAAAGTAAATGATAATGTACTATATGCGGTAAAAAGAGACATGATCATTCCACATTTAGTGACAATTCCACATGTTGCAACAGTAAGAGCTCAGCTAACAATGTCTAGAAATGCTTCAAAATGTACAGATTTAGGTGAATAGAAACAATCAAATATAGTAAAAACAAAGAGTAGATGAATTCAAAACCATATAAACTGAGCATAAACTATCGAAGCTTTTTAAAAATTGAAGAATACAATGACGCATTTCGTTAGGAAAGCTAACAAAGTTTCAAACTAATGTAAAGGCATGCAAACTAATCTTAATCAAAGGTACGGTCGCCTACCAAATCAAATCTTTGAACTTACAGACAAATCTTTGCACGCACAAACGAATATTTGAACGTCCTTAATATTTGACCCCTAAGAGTGCAATAGTGGCAGCTATGACTCTCTTAGGAAGTCATTTTAATTGTAAAACCGATGACTCTTCAAGGGGTCATTTCCGCTGAGATTTAAATGACTCCCATCAAAAATGAATTGACTCTCTTAAAGGTTTCAATTTCTCTACTTGGGTATCATTGTGCAATGACTCTCTTTGAGGAATCGCAACGACTTTGTAAGTATTGTTTTTAAAATTAATATCGGCAATAATATACTCTACCGTATCTAACTATAACGTTAACACCAGCCTTAATCACATCCAAAAGGCTGTCTCTAAACCTAGCCCTGACACTAGGCTTAATCCTAAAACCCAGTCTAAACAACCAAACCCCGACACTAGACACAATTCTCATCGGAATCCAAACTTTGTACTGTCTGAAGGTTATGGCGACGAAGTGGGCGAAGCACGAGGTGTGCTGTTTCCTGGGCGAATCTACAATAAGGGCGTATTTTGGTGCATAAATCTTACAGTTTTAAGGCTAATACCTTCAGTTCTTTACCTTTAACAAGCCTCTGGCGCTAATTATCTAAGATTGTTCTTATTGTAGAACGTGTACAACAAAACCATCTAATTTTTGTGAGATTACAACTATTCGAAACCGGAATAAATCACTGGAAGTAGTTAATAGTCGCTACATGTTGAAACTGATTTAAGTGTAGGAAGATTTCAATGCATTCGAAAGATGCAAACTATAAGGAAGCACATAACAACATAGATTTACTTGATGATGAAAAGTAAGTTACGTCATATATAACTATAATCTGATAATAGGATTAATATATATGAATCAAATACACGATTTTTGTATAACAAACTCATTCATCCTTCATCTAAAGAAAATTTTCTTTTGTGCGTGAATAAATTCACTAAAAAGTACTAATGAAGGGTGTAAATTTTAGCCGTTCACAAATAAAATAAATAAAGCACTACGTAGAGAGTCAAATATACGTTAGAAACATCTTCTAACCGAAAGTACAAACAACGAACTTTTATCAAACAAAACGTGTTCGAAATTGATATTCAAATTCAGATTGACCATTCTCAGACTAAAAAAATAAGAAATATTTTTAAAAACTTTTAGAACAAAAAAACTCATTTTGTTGTACCCAACATAAGAAACTTTCAGTGCTACATTCTTTGTCAGGTTTCTTAGATAAAAATACAAACATCCCAGCACATAAAAACCTGTTCAAAGTCAGCAAAATAACGCTAGAACAACAATAATGACTTTATTATTCCATTCATTAAAACCAGACAATCGAACAACCTCTCAACCAGCACTATTTTTAAAAACAGTAAAAAATCCCTGGGTACGAGGTTGTCACTAGACATAAGTAACAGTTACTGGCTACATGCTGAAACGGATTGTAGAGAAAGATTTAAATGCTTTCGAAAGTTGCAAACTATACGGAAGTAAAAAAATAATAATGACGTCGAAGATAATAAACCTACGCCATATGCATATATATATAAAAAGACAAACTTATATGTTGTATATATATAATCTGATAATAACACAAAAGGAATCTTATACTATTATACCAAAATGTAAAAAACGTGACAAATGTGAACCTACTCTCCTGTGGATAGAAACTTGTTCAAAGTCGGCAGTAAAGGCGATAGAACAATGTCATAGACGTTGCTCTAACGTCTTTGCTGCGGACTTTGAACAAATTGTGTCCACTGATCTCTAGGAAGTTAATATAACCTGTTTGTGGGTGTATTTGAAAATGAGGCTACCACAGGTAAGGAAGTAACAAAATTTGATAGGTTTATATTTGCTATATAAGCAGTGATCATCTTTGAGTTTTTAGTTAAGAAGCGCAAGAACTGAAGAAGAAAATCAATACATTGTAAGTGAATTATATGGTACAAGTAGTAAAGTATGTTACCGAACACTTTCTCTACGCCAATCATTCATCTCGAACACTTTCTCTACGCCAATCATTCATCTAATTAGCTATTTCCAAGGAGATATGAAATACTTAGCTTGACACATTTTTTGACAGTTTATTTAATGTATATACTAATGTTTATTCAATTTAGTTTATATCAAGTATATATTGTTGTTCGGTAAATATTTATATAAGTTTTTTTTGACATTTGTTCCACACAGTCTTTATCCTAACAGGTAACTAACATACGAATTAAGATTGGATCAACAGCAAGGCAAAATTGGCGTCACTGACTGTTATGAATCGGCAGCAATAGGTAGGTGAATAGGTAGGTCTATTGTTGTAATATTATATATTCCGTTCCAGGTTCATCTTCAAAACAAAAATAAATCCGTTCCAGTAATCTCTAAATATGTCTAAGTTAATTACTCTATTGCTACTGGCAATCTCGTGTACATTCAGCACAGCGCAATGGTCCTGGGGAAATCATGGTAAACCTCCAGTGTATACAGGCATGGCTATAATGATGAGTGGTAATAACCCAAAGTTGTTTGGGGTTGGCAACGGAAATTTGCAAGAAAGACTCTGGACAGGATCAGCGTGGACTTGGGCTAATCATGGTGCACCATCGGGTTTACATTCTGGAGAAAGATTGGCATCAAAACCATGCGTCATGACAGATGGAAAAGTTTATATCATCACAAATAGAGGTCGTCTGGTGGAACGATATTGGACAGGAACTGCATGGGCTTGGGCACATCATAATAAACCATCAGGAGTAAGAATCAGATCAACAACATGTACTTGTACGTATCGTGGTTATATTGCGCGAGTATTCGTGGTTGGAAATAATTTCAAGTTATATGAAAGATACTGGTCATCGTCGTCGAATAGTTGGCTATGGCGTTATCATGGTTCTCCTCCTGGTACATCGGTAAGTTATAGTATACTATCCAAATTGTCCCGTGGTCGTCTAATTTATTGGCTATTGATCTGTTAAAATAATTATGACCGTGAGAAAAAACCCATTTACGGAAATAATTGCTACCATATTAATATATTTTCCACGTTTCCGTTTTCCACTTCAGAACGCGGAATGGAAAATGCGCACGCGTAGAAAGAAATTATAGACATTATAGACATTCAATTGGTCGTCTTCATTTTTATAGTGATGCATTAATATATAAATTATCGTCACATAGACCGTCGAAAACTCTCTGACATACATAGTTTTCTCAGAACGAGGCACTGCTAGACTGAGCCGCTTTACTATAAACACAACAATATGTTAGTCAGCCTGACTGTAGCACGCAATAGATCAATACGTATTATTACCTTTTATAAAAGAACATCTCTTAATATCCATAATTCCTCTCTTTTGTTGCTAATGCAATGAAATTATTTTAAGCAACAATCACTACTCTAGACTTTTTAAATTTTCGCAACTAATTGCTTATAATTTTCGCATCATAAGAATATTATTTTTTGTTAGTGTAAAGTCAATCTCTACCAGTGGAATGTCTTCTTTTGGCTTTCGCAGTGAATTTTTCGCCCCATGGAAATCAACACTCAAACTTAAAATATTTCTATTTGAACAATTACAAGTTGTGATACAAACCGTCCCAGCCCAGTGGGCAAAAACCTATTCAAAGTCCGCATTAAAGACGCTAGAACAACGTTGAATACGTTGTTTTAGCGTCTTTACTGTGAACTTTGAGCAAGTCTTTGCCGACTGGGAGGATTTAATCGCTCAGTTTGTGTAAGACCTTTTTATAAAACAACGAAAACGAAGCGTTTGTTGCTTAAAATAGAACTTGTTACAATGCAATAACTTTCTTTATGTGTAGTGACTTTTAGTCACTGAACAAAAGGAGGATATTTCATTGTAACAAGTTCTTCTTTGAACAACGAACGCCTCGTTTTTTATTGTTTTATGAGAAGGAATTCCAACATTTACCCGTTAAAACAAATGGCCCTCTGATTAATATTTTCTTGCTGTATAGATTGGTCCAGCTAATATTGATTCTTGCAATACTGTATCTTGTGATACGCTAGTATATGTTGTTGGCAGTAATGGGATTTTATATCGTCGCCATATTACCACTGCTAACCCTGGTATACCATCCTGGCAGGTGCTAGGACGTCCATCTTTCGAAAGTGTACGCAGTGTTCGAGTTGGTAACGTTGGAGGAGATGTATTCATTAGCACAAATGACAATGATATATGTCAATGCAATTCTCCAGGGATTTTCTCATGTTTTGGAAAGCCATCTGGATCTACCAATAGTCCTTCAGTTGCTATATCTAAACCTGTATTAGTAAATTCTTGTTCAAAACTTCCCGGTACTGCTCGATACGTATTCATGCACGGATGGGACCCATCAACGAACAAAAGGGCTCGTCTTTGGGGTTTAAAAGTGACTGGAACAAGTACAAGCTCATGGCAATATCATGGTAGTGTTGGATCTTGTTGCTACTATATTGATGCACCTGAAGTATTTATGAGCTGGGGCTGTCCAAAGTCAATATCAGTACGAAGTGACGGATATGTGTATGAGCGATATTTGTCATAGACAGTACGAAGTAACGGATATGTGTATGAGCGATATATGTCATAGACAGTACGAAGTAACGGATATGTGTATGAGCGATATATGTCATAATATTGTTTATATTTACACAAGTATTTTCTTATTTAAAATTGAATTATAATTTATTCAGAGGTTATTAAACAGCAAAGAGAAAACCATTCTTGGAAACAGTTGCTAAAAATTAATTGATTTTTAAGGCTCGGAATTACATATTACTAAGGTATCATACCAGAATTTCGGCGTTAATTATAGGATCCATGTACCTAAGTTAATACAATGTACACTAGGTAATGCCCATGAAATAGTTCTAATAAGTTCAGATAATGTTTGCACGCACTGCACTCTGCGTATTCAATAAGTACGTTAACCCTATTTACAATGAGGTATAATGGCTCATGACATATTCAACCCTGATAATGTTTTGTGCTAAAGCGTTCTTCTTGAAATATTGTGACTTTTCCTAACATTTATTTGGCTTTTACAAAATTTAACAACAAATTTAGCGAAAATAAAACAAACGCGAAAAACTTATAAGATATTACAGACAGTAGCTAAATTATGATAAGCATGACTTTTCTATTCAACATTACTATAAGTCGAACGGCGTATTTGAACACAGAGATACAGAGTCCTGAAGTATCCGTTGATCACTCCAATTATAGGTTTATCAAGTTTTAAACAGACGTTAACATTCTAACGTTTTCTTGCTAAAATAGCTATTTCATCAAACAAAAGAAATAGAGAATGTTGTTACAAAAAACTCACCATAAATTTTAATCCCAGGACTGGTGCTTAATCGAAGATTTGCAATAACCAAAATTGTTGTGTATGCAGCCAAGCACACCTCTTTTGAGAATCTGGTGTATCCAATCAGGTATCATCTCAAAATAAATAGTTGTATTGAGATGCATCTATGCGGCGATGGTGTAGTGGTATGCACCTTCGGTTTTCACCAGTGCGGTCGGGGTTCAAATCCCGGTGCAGAAACTGGAATCGATACTCCACTCCGATGC
>JAULBZ010006286.1:0-12521 GCA_032360805.1 Neoturris breviconis
GTAAAAAAAGCAGTTTCTTTTTAGCTAAATGTTCGAATTCCTTGTGTTCTTGTTTTGTCGATTTAAATTCCCTCCCCTAATTAACTTTTAGGAAATCATCAATCTTGATTAAACCTCCTTAAGACTCGACTTGTTGGGGTTCCGTAAGGTACGAAGGGGGAAATATGCTCCCTCCATGATTCCTCATGTTTGCATTGGAAAATAAAAATGGAACTTGGTACAATACAGTAACTTGGCATACAAAATTAAGTTGTTGACGTCATCATACACAATCGTATCATCTTAAAGTTTTAAAATTAAAATAATTTTGTGGAAAAATAAATAAATGTTTTTGAAACGAGGAACTTAACTATGCAGTCAAAAACAACAAACTATATAGTACGGTAAAAAAAGCAGTTTCTTTTTAGCTAAATGTTCGAATTCCTTGTGTTCTTGTTTTGTCGATTTAAATTCCCTCCCCCACAATTATTGCATTTTCCTAAACTGCCAAATTATTAGCACCTCTCCCCAATTTCTGATATTTTTTTTTTACAAAATGATGCCTCTCACCTACTATACCGGAAAATAAATTGAGACAAATCAGTAAACTTTTCCCGCGTTTGACTTATTCACGCCAACCTCGTTCCCAGGGCTTCTTGTCTTTTTGAACACGAAAGAGCGGCGCTCTTCCGTGTTCAAAATAGCAAGAAGCCCTGGGAACGAGGTTGTTATTCACGCCTTTTGTCTTTTGACTTTGAAAACTTAGTTAGTGCAATATACGTAATAAAATAGACTTATTCACAGTAAGCTGCTCAAAGTAGAAACCTTCTTTATGTAATAACAATAATGCAGTAACTGCACAAAAAGAGAAGTTATTGCATTGAAACCAGATTCTACTTTGATCAGCCAATGTCCCATTTTCATTGTTTGTGAATAGAATTATAGAATTTACCTTAACTTTACCGTAGAAGGACATAGATTCAAAAGTTCTGAAAGATATCAAGAAGCTACAAAAAGAATCAAAAAATCCTGATAACATATCAATCATAGAGAAATCGGAATTATGCAAAGTGTGTTACAATAACGAAGGACCGACTTTGGAAGCAGTTAAAGGAAAAATAACTTATCGTAAATATGTGGATGAGGTTGATTTGGATGTTATTCTGCATGAAAATAACACGATAATTACTCATCGCTTACGGAAAATTAATTTGTTCAAATTGATATATCTTAACATTTCATAAAAGTTAACTACAAGTGATATCTTGAAGATAAAAATATCGTACATTATAGCGACCTGGGTACTGCAAGTTCATTGCAAGTTCATTGCAAGTTCAAATGAAGACTGGGCGTTTTGCTTTCTCAAAGTAGAAACTTGTTGCAATGCAATGACTTCCTTCTTGTGTAGTGATTTTGTAACTAGCTATATATTGTATTTTTTTTCTTTTAAGAAATTTAGACATATGATAAGCATTTATTAGATATAAAATATAAAAATATAATTACAATTATGTTATGTTATAAAAAAAAAAAATGTATAAAAATAAACTAAAGGCATCAGTCATGATTGCAGACTAAAATGTTGTTTGCAGACATAAGGTGTAAAAAGAGCTTGGTTAGGAAATAAAAACAAAAACAAACTTGGTGCTCAAGAGCAAAGACATTTCCTCATCTCGCAAACCGAAGGTGATGGCAACAAATTAGAGACCAACTGAAGCACTTGTCAAAGAAAAATCATCCACGCCAACAGAATATCTGTTTGTTGGACGACTTTCTCTAAAGCACAACAGTACGGATCTTAAAATTAAAAATGAAAGTTTGCATCTAATTAAGGAGAGCACGTTCTCGTAACTTTCCTTGGTTTTAGCTGCAATCTTTTGCGCAACGTATTTGTGAAACTTGGAAGTTTCGGGTCCTTCACCACCGGTCGATGAAAAAACTAATGGGGTGAATGTCCCGTGTTCTACATTCATAATACGATTTTTATAGGCTCTTTTCTTTTCTTTTTCGTGTTTCTTTAAAGTTTTATCAACAGTCAAGTGTTTTTGTGACTCGGCATTAACGCTTGTTAACCGAACATCGAAATAAGCATTTTGCGCAGGTCTCCATACTCCTCGAGCTCGTATACCCGGATGTGTGTTATCACCTGTGAGTCCGTTTAATCTTTCCGTTAAGATCGGTTGCAGTTCGGGTTCTACTTCAACATCGTTGTATTGTAATTTATTGTCGTATAGAAATGAAATATTTAAGAAGTAAAGAAAATGTTAAATGTTGACCAAAATGGACACGTGATGTTTTTCCTTCGTAAAACATCAATATTTTTAAGGATTGCTGAGCGTGAGCGTGGGTGTGCCACTATGTTTGCAAGCAAAATTTTAAGACAGGCAAGTCAGCAGAGGAACACAGGCAACAGGCAAAGACCGGACTAAGGAATAGGTAAAGGAATTTAGATCCCCAGCACAAAGGAAAGATCCCTCCCCCTCCCCCGGAAGAGAGGCAAGCGGACAAGGGAAAGGCACCAGACACCAAGGCACCAGACAAGAACCACATGCAACTGGCAGAGGAAAGAACTCTGTCAGAGAAAGAGCAAATTATTGGAATCAGTACCATCAACAAACAAAACACTCTCTTACATTATATACACACGATAATCATTTCACTAATCCTTTGTTTTGTTCCTCTGGCAGTCTTCATATTC
The DNA here is from genome assembly GCA_032360805.1 of Neoturris breviconis. Taxonomy (NCBI): domain Eukaryota; kingdom Metazoa; phylum Cnidaria; class Hydrozoa; order Anthoathecata; family Pandeidae; genus Neoturris; species Neoturris breviconis. The sequence goes on from JAULBZ010006286.1 coordinate 2,678, forward strand.
TTGGTGCTAAAGGCCGGTTTCCATTAGCGTAAAATTCCGCGCGGAATGCAAATGAAGACATTCCATTGGTATAAATTTTTCTACCAATGGAATGTCTTCATTCGGAAAACGGCCTTTAGTCTAGTTTAACTCATCTTAATTGCGTTGTGACTTCAGTATGTGGTAATGCAAGAGAGGTTTCGTAGCCATGCTTTTATTTGTTCACACACTCAATGAAACTCAGTGTAAAAATATGTTCCTTGTTTCTTGCTAAAGGTAACTTGTGTTTACAACAGTAGCTACTCTTTTTAATTCATGTTTGCCTCAGTAATTACAGTTTGTCTCACTCATCAATAAATCCTTTGAAAAGATGCAGCATGCTTCATTCTCTTTTTGCATTTAACTGAGAACCGATCTCTTACAAGCTTCTTTACAAACTTGGTTGCATATTTCTTTTATCTACTATTATGGCACCAAAGACTGTTAAAAAGGTATAAACAACACCAAAAAGTCAGGTAAAAGGAAGCTTAAAGTATCTACAATTTCTGTTGCACCTCACAGGAGAAATTCGAAAATTTCAACATGGAAAAAAAGTCTATAATTTTGATTAGCAAGACGAATGGCGCAAAAATCCGAATTTGTTCCAAAAGCCTGGGTACTAGGCTGCTTGAAGCAACAAAATTTGTCGAGTTGACAAAAAGTCCTAAGATTCTAAGCTTCTAAGGCTTAAGTCTACTCGGATAAACCTCTGAGATAAACCTCAAGGGACGTCTAGTGGTCATTTTCGGCACTTGTGTTTTGCTTGTGGCTTGCATTACTTGTCGAAATTTGAAAAAAGTCTCTATATTAACATCTAAAATTGTAGCTACTGTTTAAAAGTTCAAAATTATTACAAAATATCATCAAATTAAGCTAAGGTTTTCAGCTAACCCCTTTTGGCCTTCATAGAAAATAATTCTTTATCAAATGGTAGTCAATTTTTCGTATGAATAAAAGAATAAAACGAAGAATCTCCACCGCAAAGGGTTTTATTTAGTATTCTCCTGAATTCCTCTGGGCTCTTTAATAGCGCGAAGGAGATAGCGCTTAGGCTCTTCCCGAGAGACTCTCTTAACGGCTAAAACGGGATGTGGAACAGGCTAGCTAAACTGACATCATCTACCGGACCCGGACCTTGGATCCCTTAAAAACCGGACTCCATAAACACCGGACCACTTAAAAACCGGACTCTAGAAAAAACCGACCCCATAAAAACCGGACCCTGCTAATACATTATTTTCATGACCGGACAGGTCTTGATATTTTCAGAAATAGTACTTCCTGGTATTGATTTACAAGAAATTTGTCAACATGATCAACTATTTGAAATAGAACAAATAACTGACAAAATATTGACCACGTCCTATGACTTCATAGGATAAGTTCAGAAGTAGCCCTTTCTGTTATCTGTTGAACACGAAACTTGGTCGGTTTGACACACATATTAAGATGACACACTGGTCATTGCGAAATTAAGTCGGAAAATCCTAAACATGAACGAACAAAGAAAGACTATACTATTCTTGGCTATTCAATCCATCATGCAAATCTAGATTCTATATTAGCAGAGGAGTCGCTATATACACACACAAATCATTAGACCAATCCGTGATACAAACAAATCCAGATCTTATTCACGAAGAAGTTTGTCTCCTTGAAATATGTTTACTTCTACGTTTACGGTAGTCTACTGTTACTTGGCTGCTTCTACAAATGTCCAACTCCAACATCTACATCAGAAGAAATAACAATAACTTGACTTCTACAATGCATTTCTAAAAAGAAACCAAATCGCGGCTTGAGAATCACGCTTTTTGCAATATAAATTGACTAGAGAGAATACTTAGTCTGAAGCTTAAACAGAAAACAGGTGAAATTGGTATTTCTAACACAGAAATTAAAGGAGAATACTTTCTGAAGATACTGTGGACAAAGTGAAATTTTTGCAAAAATTTGAAACTTTAATTTAGAGAAAAAGTCTATAATTTTGACTAGCAAGATGAATGGTGCGAAAATCTAAATTCCGAAAAGTCTAAACCCTATTCAGGATGGAGTGGGGGCACAAAGTGCCCCTTCTACCATCTACCATTTCGGTATGAAATATCGGGACTTTTCCTATAATTTATCTAGGATCATTTTCAAAAAAAAAAAATAAAAAATTGGTAACTAGGGATAATTTTTCCTCAGCAATCAAATTTTTGGCCGGTGGTAATTTTTCAACAAGAAGCCCTGGGAACGAGGTTTGTAATTATTTTTTTTGAAAATATATATATATTTCGTCTTATTTTTGCTTGATAATCATTTTGGTATATAGTTTGGAAAATAACAATTTTCACCTAAATATTTTTTTTGCACCATCTGTTTGGCCCTGATGACGTCATCATAAGTAATGACGTCACCAAAAATATAATTATGCTAAAGTGTTGTTTATGTTTTGAACTAACTTTCTGGAAAGTTTCAACATTATAGCATTTTCCCATCTAAAGTTGTGGAGGCCATACTGAATAGGGTTAAGATAAATCTCTAGGGACTTCTCGTGATCGTTTTCCGTAATTTTGTTTTACTTGTGGCGTGTATTGTACGTCGTAATTTGTAATATGTCCGTTTTGAAAGTCCAAAATTATAGAGTCGTTTACACAACAAAGTTTGACCGAATCTGGTCTGCATTTTACAGACTCTCATCCAAATATACCGCATGTTTAAAACGTGCGGATGCATAACTTTAAACACAGTCTGCAAATATGTGGCCGCACGGTCGAAATATAGGGCCAAATTGGAACAAAGTGTCTGCAAGCAACAGGTTAGACTGTTAAATTGTCTTTTACCTGCGTGAAGGAATTGCAGGCATTCGAGAATAGTAGCCAATGAGTGCAAAGTACGAATGAGCACGAGATGCGAAAGACTATAATAACTCGGACTCATTCAAGGCTCCGCACCGCAGTCTCAGATCCTCAAGCGACAACAATGTGATAACATTTAACCTCCATTCGAAACCGAAAGAACGATTTATTTATAAGAAGGGCGACTATGAAGGAACCAAATTGGGAAAACGATTTTTTAGCATATAGAAAGCTTGTGACTTATGGACTTAGATTTATGGAATGAGCTGAAATCAAAACATTTGGATCTGCGAAATCGTTTTATACCGAAACGTACAACATCAAGCAAACCGTCTTGGAAGGGAGTGGGAAGTTGCAAAAAATTCACAATAAACACATATTACACCGACGCTGGATGTCTATCAAACAACAAAGTTATTCTGAATATGCTCTTCTAGAATACACCAAATCTAGAAATAATGTTGTCAATGATGAGAAATGCAAAAAGAAAATTTGAAAAATGCATTGCCCATAACTCAAAAACCATTCCTAAAGCATACTGAGCGTACATTCGGAGAGAATTAAAAACTAAGAGTGGAGTCGCTCTTTTACTCGAGAATAATAACAACAATGGTTCAATAAAATTCAAAGATGAAGAGAAAGTTAATATCCTTCAGAGACAGTTTTCAAGCGTATTTACTCGAAAACCAGAGGGCGAATTACCTAAGCTGGACAGAAAAACGGAATAGATTTATTTTCAACCTACACATTAAACATTACATTACATTACCTCGTCCTCGCTAAAGCATTTTTATTTGACATTGCTCCCCATCGTAGATTAATTGGAAAACTAGAATAATATGATGTTGGTGAAGATGTTAGACTGGATTAAGGCATTTTTAAGCGGACAAACTCAGGTTGTTCGGGTGAATGGATTTGATTCGATGTCACATTCAATACTAAGTGACATTCTGTAAAGTAGTGTTTTAGGACCAATACTCTTCCTGATTTGGAAATGATCCTAGATAAATTATAGGAAAAGTGACAAAATTTCAAGCCGTAATAGCCATTCGCACAGAAGTTATGAATAAAAGTATGGTAGGGGGAGGGGGGGGGGCACTTTATGCCCTCCCTATCCCGAATAGGGATAACACTAACCAATGTCACAACTTGACACTGGGTAAATTTGAGAATATATAAGGTGAATGGGGAATAAATTGAGCACGTGTTTGAAGAAAAAGATCTTGGAGTGACAGTAGATGCGGAATTAAAGTTTGGAGAGCATATATCCGAAAAAGTAAAAAATGGTAGGAAATAAAAAAAACGCAATTTAGCGACAATCCATGTATTTGATAGTTTGGCAAAACCGAACTGCTACGGAACGTTCCTTCCTCATCTCATATATATGCTCATCTTTACGTTCATAGATTTTAAATGTTATCTTATACGTGTTATCTATATACTTTTTTTTACTTTTTTTCTTCAAGGATGTCCAGGGAAACAATAAGAGATTCAGTTTGGTTTCGAGACTATGTTTTGTCTGTAGGCATTTGCAAGTACAAATATTTGATTTTGCAATGTTTAAATAATATATCTCCGCCATTTAATTACCATTCAATCGTCCCAGAACGTACAGAATATAAAATAAATGCTGTGAATTCAGTGATGATTGAATTCTCCAGACAATAAAAGCATGAAACTAATTAAATAGAAACAGAGGTGCAGAGATGATGTTTAACAATGGGAGTCTTTCTTTATAAATAAGCTCTCCTTCAATTCAATTCAATTCAAGACAAAATTACTGTTCGAATTAGCTATTGCACTAAAATCATCTAAGTTAGAAACATAACTGCAATTGTAGGACTTATTCGCTGAAGCTTCTCTTTCCTGAACTCTTAGTTATTCAAGCAATTATTATACACAACATTTGTAAGATCTCATCTGGAATATGCACAAGCCGTCCGGGCGCCTTATCTAATAAAGCACATAAAATGATCGAAAATGAGCAGATTCGCGCCACGGTAGACGGACTAAAAGGCCTCATTTATACGGAAGGACTGAATAAACTCAGTTTACCAAAACTTGTTTACATAAGGGCACGCAGGAGGAGATATGATTGAAGTCTTAAAACATTTCCACTCTTACGATAAAACAAGTTTGTCACATCCGCAGACATTCCAACCCAAGAGCATCCAATATTGGGAGGTGAACTAGATATAGTGAAAAAAATTCTGAAATTTAAAGTCTCCAAATCGCCGCAAACGACATTTTCCGAGAGGATTTTTTTATCCATCCATGTTAGATAAACACAAAGTTTGAAACCGATTATTTTCCCGATTATCACTGAAGGAAATGGTTTTGCAAAGACTTGAAGACTTTTGATAACAATTTTTATGACTTATTTTTGGATTTCTCAATTTTGGGAGATTTTTTATAGAATCGGAAAAGTGGTCGTTTCAACCAAACATCTGACTAAGTCGAAAAAACAAACTTCCAGAGTTCATCTGGCGAATGCCAAAAGATGGACTTACAGGTTTACAGACAAAAACTCGTTTTACTACCGCGCTATCCCTCAACCTGGAATAACCTACCCAATGATGTAGTTATTGCTTCGAACATGAACGAATTTAAAAATCTGGACGGACAATCACTTCAAAGAGCGATTCGTAGAGGCATGATTTGCCTATGAATTTGAATATCCCGATTATTATTTTCATTGTGTCAAATCATCGTAAGTATAACAATATTTATGTCGGTACTTACAGGTGGATGCTTACACCAGGTTGCTGCCTGATTTTGCTCAACAAATACCACCAGAAGCATTTTGTTCTAGTTCATAATGGAAAGAGTACAATCAATAGCGAGTTGTTCGAGTTGTGATCGATCTAGATATATACTTCTGACCTTGTTTCAATAATTTAATTGACACAAGTAAGGTGCCTAGTTATTGCAATCATTTATGTTCATTTAGATGTTCTATGGGTAGTATCGAAGTTTTTAATTGTTTTCTAAGAAACAACAGCTTATTCTTCATCGCTGAGACAATACTGCTTCTAGTTCAGAAGGGTATGTACTTCGTGCATATCTCACATGAATCAATAATAGCGCAAATATTTAAATTTGGATTTTGGACTGGTAGTGCGTGCGTTCGTACAGTACAACTTCGTACACTGTTCGTACATACATTAATTACATGTTATTTATATTATACCAAACTGTATTAGATAGCGCATTCCATCCTGCACCTCCTGTAGGGGGCAAGGGTCCTACAGTATTGTGGGCTCTAGCGGCGTATGTGCAAGGTCTCACTTTTAGCTCTATCATCGTCTCTTAATATTCATTTAAATTTTGATCAGAGACAGAGTTCTCCGCTCCCATGCGTGAACATTGCCCCACAAAGTCAGTGGTAGAGAGTATTTGATCTGCGGTCTTGCAGTATGGAGAGGTTGCAATTTCAAAAGAGACCCACACACACCAAATCTGTTTGGGTTTTTTTTATATTTGGTGTGTGGATTTCCACTACTGGGCAAAAGATCTCTCCATCCTTGCGAAAATGTTTTGCCCAGCAGAAATTAGCCTTTACAAACTATGGTATATAAAAACAAACATATCAGGGGTCTAATCATGGCGCACATGTAAACTATATATATAGCTATACACAAAAGACGTGCTGTGGAGACGCTCTGACCAAGTATTCATTTAATAGCTGTCTTATGTGTCCAAGTGTGATCTACTGTGGCCGAACTCGCCTGCTGGTCTATTGGGACCAGTGGTTTGCTGTGACCATGTGGCTGCGTACTAGTAGTAGTGTGGTCTATCGGGACCAGTGGTCTACTGTGTGACCGTGAAACTGACCTGGGTCTATCAAGACCAGTGGTCTGCTGTGACCTCTGAAACAATACTGAATGATAAATGACATCAAATGAGTATGAAAGAACCGGCTAAGTCAGAGCAGTGAATATACCCCAAATTCACCCAACTGAGTGCTGAAATATATACCAGCTATTATTTGACCTCAAACAAAGAACCAACACCTGAATCCCACAGCCTAGCAATGGGACTACACCCAGACATTCGAGTGGACAAGTCAACCACATAATTATCGGAAAATCTTAGATATTGCATGTAGACCGACCCAGTAAATACTTGAATCGCTAAATCAGAAATGCCCGCTGATGCTGCTGCCGAAGCACCACTAATACGAAAGGAATGTGCGTTTGCATTTAGAAAGTTTGGCAATGCCTGGCATATCAATGATGCTAGAAAGTTCAGTGCCAAGTACTGTAAGTTCCATTATGGAATCAAAATCAATAAATTTAAGAAAAATTAATCTACAATGAAGATACTTAAGTCAATGAGCTTGCAATTGATGGTTTTTTCGGGACGAAGAAACCAATCAATTGCAAGATAATTTATTCAGCACACTTCACTTACGAATTTTGTACGGTATTCAAATTTATCTTATCATTCATTGCTTGATCATTTCTCTTTATATATATTTTTCAGATTAGACATTAAAAAATATGCCTCGAAAGCAACAAGTGCAACAGAAAAATCCTGTGCAAAGAATTGTTAACAATACAGAAAGAATAGGACCCTCTCGCAAAAGGTATGTACCATGCTGTAAAAAATATGCAGTGGTCGAAATAAGAGTATATTATAGTCACTGTGGAGGAGGTATTCTTGAACATAGCTTCAGGCTGTGTAGCCAAAAGCTATGTTAAAAAATATAACTCCTCAATGGATGTGGTTTCTGTGAAAGGCATTTTTTGAGGAATCCCAAAATGAATAGAACTCAGTCATTTGAATGATTAGATATTGTATTAGATAACCAATGTGTTTAGTTTTTTCTATAAGTGTTGCTTTGTCATTTTCATCTCAGATTTATTTTGAAAAGATGTTTCAAGGCATGGCGTATTTGTACTTTTGGTCGTTTATCCCCTGCTCTTGCTAGGTAAGTAAATTTTGTCTTTGGAAAGTTTATACCAATAGAATAGGTAACATTTTGTTTATTGTTATCAGTTTAACCAGTCTAATGAATCATAACAACATAAAGTAGTAGTCGTCATCACCAAAGACAGATTGCCATGTTTTAGTCTTCATAGATTGAGTGACCAAGTGATTTCTCTTTCCCATTTGTTCTCTACAATGTTTTCAGCTTTTAAATTTTAAGAGTCAATATAGCGTCATCACCGAGCAGAGTAAATCTTGATACATCTATTACTTGGTGTCAGATTAATATAAATGGCAATAAAATGTGGTGAGCTGTGGTTGTATGTTGTTTGCTGATGAATATTTTATATATCACTTGAACAAGCACTCTATTTTTTTGATTTCAATTTAATGCCTTTACAGGGATCATTATGAAAAGAAACTACTTCAGAAATACATAGAGGTTTGGCAAGATTGTCATATAAATGGAAGAAGAGAATGGAAATTACAAATCAGAGCAGAATATCATGACAGGTAAAGAACACCTACAACTTCATAATGGCTGAATGCTGTACAATTCTGCCTGCATTTATATTGTATTCGTAAATGTATTGTATTGTATTCCAAAATTCATGCCTCATCCTTATTAATGCCTCCGCCCCTAAATTCTAAAGTATTTGATTAATGCCCTTATTCATTTTAACATCCATTCAACCAACGCCCTCACTAAACAGGGCGTTAATTAGAAAACCCTCCGCAATATTTGAAAAGCAAAAATTGTGATGGCAGTGAAGAGGCTAATCAGCCATTTAAGCTAGCGACAATATTGTGATTATTTTGTTAGATTTAGTATGTGTGTTGTATATGCCCGAAAGCAATATAAGTCAAATTTGAAATTAATACCCATTCTTTTAACCGCCATGTTTGAACCTATAAAAATTTAATTAGCGCCCATGTGTTAGTTAGATCATTTGCAACAATCCATTTTCCCAAAATAACAAATAATACTCTAAACTTTGGCATAGTAGTATAAGAACTAGAGCGGGAGTTGAATAAAGCTCATATTATTCTCTATTTTTAGGTTTCGTATTTGGCAAATTTATTTCAAAGCGTGGAAAAATTATGTTCTTATCGAACAAAGGAACAATATGTTACAAGATAAGGCAAATAAAAATGGTAAAAATTAATTGTTAAACTTCACTAAATCAGTTTCAAGGAAAACTTTTGAAAATGCTCCTTTTCGTGTCATTGACTTTTACAAGGGTGCCTACAAAACAAAGTTTTGATGGGCTATTGCTATCACTTTGCGAGAGTGGCGGCCCGCTTTTTTAATAGACCATGTTCTTGATGTGCTATCATTTAGAAATTTGGTACCGGTATTCCTGGTAATATTTTAGAAGGACTCACCAAAAATTATCTGTTTTCGTCTACTTGGTCCCAAGTTTTGGGCAAAAAGGGTCAAAATGGCATTTTTGGTCCATTGAAATTTGGTTATGGCATTCTAGGTAATATTACGAGACCGCTGGTGATTTCGTCAATTATCGGTAAGAATGAGATTTTTAAAAAGTGGAACATTTTTGTGAATTTGAATTCTTTGAGGTTTTGACCACATTCACCTCAAAATTTCACGGTAATGCTTGTCCGGTTCCGTAAAGGTTCCGTGAATCTCTAGAGACAGGACCCACCTTTTGTTTCCGTGAATTATACGAGCAAGAGTAAAGTTATCCAAAAAAAATTGTCACTTGAGCTTTCCCTCAAGGGTATTTTCAAAGACAAATATTTTTCGTTAAAGGTCTTTTGCCTACCGTACTGCTTCAAATTATTATATTAATATTCACATTCGTAGGAGGGTGGTTTCTTGAAAAACGCTATAGACGTTACCAGCAGTTATTTTGTTCAAATGTTTCTCTTATAAGTCAATCGAATATCTTTATTACATGTCAAAGAAAAACATGATGTTCAATTCATTGCGTTTTAATTTTCTTTTATACCACAGCACTTTTATTTACACTCGATTGTTTGACCATTTAAGCTTCGTTTAACAGCGAAATAGTTTTAGGATGGACCCCTGAGAT
>JAULBZ010006287.1:0-12518 GCA_032360805.1 Neoturris breviconis
TCAAGTTGACCTATTACCCCAGCATGCTGGTACTCATTTTACCGACCACGTATGGATGAAAGGCTGAGTCAACCTTGACACCTCACCGGGAATTATACTATACTATGGTGCCTTTTGAACTACTTGAAACCATTATAATATTCTTTAAATTTGCCTATATAGGAAATCTTAGATCAAATGAGAACAATGTGTACCTTAGAAGAAGAATTACTTCAAGCATTTGATTACGATGATTGTTTTGGAAATATTGCATCAATTAGAAAGTTAGTAAATACAAGAAAGTTATATGAAGATGCTAACCAGAGGTAAGAATCAACAATATACTGTAGAAGCTTCAAAATAAACGAGGAGGAGTGTTTTTGAGTACAGTTTTCAGCTGCAAAGCTGAAAACTGTACTCAAAAAGCACTCCTTCACATGTGATAGCTGACAGTTATTTTGATGCTTGTATATACTACGTGACTTTTCTCTGTATTATATAGTCAAGGTAGACCTGAAAGTAGATAGAAATTTGTGAACTAATTAGTAGAAGAGTGTTTACAAAAGAAACCAGTTGATTAAAAGCTCATTAACTCAGTTTGTTGATTTTAAGATGATTTCAGCAGCTCATTTGTTTGTTGATGTAATATAATCTTTATTTTAGCTTGTATCGTGCACAAGAAGCATATAATACGATAAAAAATTCAAGAGATGTGTATGGACCTATTGCATTACAAGCAGCCATTTTATTCCAAGTATCTGCCATGATGAGAAGAATCAATCCTTTATATCAAATATCTATTTATCAATTTCTATCATATTACGGTATAACAATAAAACATTCTGATAGGTATGCAATTCTAATTTATGGGACAGTAACAAGCCTGAATATAACTGATGGACATCACCTGTGAAGGAGTGTTTTTTAAGTATAGTTTTCAGCTTTGATATCTGGCTGTTATATTCAGGCCTGTATGAAACTAATGCAATGCAATAAAATTTCAGATTTTATCCAATTTTTTTATAGCATTTGAGTTAGGTAAACATTATTATTGTTATATTTTATGTTTTATTATTCATTTATTTATATTTTTTGTAAAATTATTTTCTCTTTTCTTTAGGAGTGCTGTGAGTGTTGTTGCTGATAAAGTGTTGAGCACTATATTTAATGTTTTATCAAAAGCAAAATTAGAAGTTGATCGACCTTTATTTTCTCTATTTACTGCATTAGAGGTTTGTTATTCTGTGATCAGAAAGCATATGCAATGTCTGCGAGAATGCCTCCTTTAGGAAGGGGTGTTAATTAGAAACGGAGGTTAATTAAATTTTTGAGGTTTTAGGGGAGGCGTTAACCCAGTGAGCAAAATTATTGTTCAAAGTCATCAGTAAAGATGCTAGAACAACGTTGAAATCGTTGTTCTAGCATCTTTACTACGGACTTTGAACCAGTTTTCGCCCCTGGTTTTGTTATATCAACAAGTAAAGAAATCAATTGCAGGATGTTTAATGTAGTTCTATTCTCTATTTGATGTTTGAAATAAGAGTAAATAATCGTTGTAGATGAGGGGTTTTTGAGCATTGCTCCAGGCTTTTTAGCCTTAAGCAATACTCAAAAATACCTTCTCTACATTGATTATTACCTGTTATTTCGAACGCTTTTTCAATCTCTCTTCATTTTGTTTATTAAAATATTTTAAACTAAAGTAAAGCAAAAAATAAAAATTGCCATCAAATTCCTTTTACAAAAGCTGTCAAAAGTACTTCCTTAAAAATGTACATTATATAATCTGAAACTGTACTAATAATGTACCAGTGGGCAATAACTTGTTCAAAGTCCGCAGTAAAAACACTAGAACAACGTCTTTCAATGTAAAATTGAAAATTGATAATAGCGTTGAAAAAAAACCTCTGTATATTTCGAAGAAAAAAAGAAGCTTTAGGGATGAATGTATAATTTGCTCCTTGTTTCGTTCAACCATGATAAATATCCAACGTTGTGCTATAGTATCTTTACTGCGTACTTTGAATAGCATTGCTGAAAATATACATAATTTTCAATTTCAAGCCCACCCCATGCTGTTTTATAGAACTATCTGTTTCTTAGAGTCAATGAGAATGCCACACACAATCCTTAACATTTTAAAAAATGGTTAATGATATACTTGGTAATTTATTTTGAACAGCAAAAACTGTGTATTTTGATTTGGAAATCTGTGTACCTTATTTATTTTCTAATGTTAGGTTGAAGATAGTCATGGTCGTGTGTCTTATGGTGATCGTGAGTTTTTGATCAATCCTCGATATGGTGCAACTGTTAAACAATACATCGATGAAAAAGAAAGCGTCAGTAATATACTGCAGAAGTCGAATCTTAAGAAACCATTCGATTGGATGACTGATGAACAGCATTTTAATTTGTTGGTATATAATTGTGTATTGTAACAACTTCTTTGTTAAAACATAGTCCTTTAGTTTTTAGTTACGGTAGATAATCTGTCCTTATGAAATTAAAAAGCTCTAAATGACATTCGATTAAATTAGAACACATTAAGAAGAAATGTATTATTGCAAAATTCTTACCTTAATTCAAGATTTTATTTGTTTATACTAACAGATCCACCAATAAGATTTGTTTTTGCAAGTTTGTATTAAAGAAGGAACCATTTTCAACAGATATTTTTAATCTCTGCTTTTATGTTCCACTGAATTTTGCTTCTCATTTATTTGTTATTCATAATAGAGTTTATCAAGTCAATATGAATGGTTTAGCGAGGCATTTGATAAGATGGCAAAAGATGGTCGTGAGATGCAATGGAGGCAAATATCTGAACATGAGACGCCAGAAATATTGTCTCTTCCTGATAGCTTAGATGAAAGGTAAGAAATCATCAACATTTTGCTTCAAAAACAACTTTTTTGTTAGGGTTAAAAATCTAAAATTGTCAAAATTTAACAAAAATGAATCTTTTCAGAAGTGTGTTAGGCCAATGAGCTTGCAATGGATTGGTTTCTTCGGTACAAAGACTCCCTAAGTTGAAATTTATTTCATTTTCAAATGCCTTATTGCCAGAAATGATTGTTTTGCAGTAAATTTTAAAAAGCTGAGTTTGATTGGTCTAATTTGGTCAACTAGCTTGCATTTGATTTGTTTTATCGATTTTAATAAACAAAACAACAATCCATCATATTGAAGATCGTTAGCTTGGTATAGTTTATGGAAGCTGTATGTTTTTCATCCACATTAGTGTGACATGATGATTCATGTGCATCTGTTTTCCAGAGTAACACTTGGGATGGCACTTCTTTGTGATGCTAGATATTTTCAATTTTCAACTTAAAAACTGACTCTTGTGATGTTGACATTATAGATATACACCACTACAACGCTTTATGGTGATCAGAGCATTTAGACATGATAGATTTATGCAAGCTGCGAGCACATTTGTTTCAATGATACTTGGTAAAAGGTAAGAATAATTTGTTGCTATCCTACAGATACTTTCCGGGGGAGTATTAAGATAATACACGCATAAACAAAATACTAAGAAGCTTTCAACCTTTCAACATTCGAACATGAGACAGCAGTGTTCACAACAGGAGCAAATAATAACCATGGAGGAAGGATTTTGAGCATAGTTTCAGACTTTCCAGTCTACCATGCTCGAATATCACTCCTCCACACTGATTCTTATAGACTTCGAGATTTTATAAACATCAAGTATGACATATGCTCCTAACTATTTACAGTGATCGATATAAGAGCAAATATCACTGTGGAGGAGAGATTTTCAGCATGACTTCGGGCTACAAAGCCTGAAGCTATGCTCAAAAATCTCTCCTCTTTGTTGAAGATGTTGTTCTACAACTTTACTGTGGACTTTGAACATGTCTACTGGATACACCTTTCTTTTAGAAGTAATTGCAGAAGTAACTCTATGCACAAAAAGAAAGTGATTGCATTGCATCAAGTTCTACTTTGAGCAGCCAACGCTTCGTTTTCACATATTTGTGAATAGGTCTATTATATAATTATTCTTATTGCAGACTTGCTGCTGATCCAGTTCTTGACATGAAATTCATTCATCATCTAAGTTCTCCAACTACTCCAAATCTATTGTTTTATGATAAAGATCCAATTTTGTGTGAAATCATGCTGAGGGAGTTGTCACTTGTCAAACAGGTAACATTATCAATACTATTTGCATGTGTACTACTAAGAAATGTCTCAAAAATAAAATTTACAGAGAAGAGTATTGAGTCAATGATCTTGCAATGGATTGGTTTCTTCATACCAAAGAGACCAATCCATTGTAAGCTCCTTGAAGTGGCACCCTTCTGTGTTGTTTCACATAGAAATTAAAGGACCGTCTTAAAAATAAGATATACAGAGAAGAGTGCTGAGTCAACAATCCTGCAATGGATTGGCTTCTTCGGGCTGATATTTAAACCTACCATATAGGTTGTTTTTTAACAAACTTTTGAAATATCCTCTAACTATTAAAAGCCATTTTCCACTTCAGAAAGTTTTCCGCGGAACGGAAACAGAACGGAACATGCGCGCGCGTAAAAATAAATTATAGGCATTCCATTGGTAGAATTGACATGCGTGTATGATGTCTATAATTTTCTTTTACGTGTGTGCATTTTCCGTTCCATTTCCGTTCCGCGGAAAAAGCATTTCTGATGCACTAAGATTCTTTGAAACGATTATAAACACCAAGATTTTTCTTGATGGAATTTAATTTCGATTTCTAAAAAACGGTTTTTTCTGTAATGATAGATTGAACTGATGACACATGATGTAAGTGGTAACATATCTGAAATAGATTCTATTCATTTGAAGATTGTTGATGCTGCAAGTAAAGTAAGTCAAAACTGTTTGAAAATAAGAGAAAGTAACCATTGTGGAGGAATGATTTCTGAGCATAACCAGTGAGCAAAAACTTGCTCAAAGTCTGCAGTAAAGATGCTAGAACAACGTCAAACGAAGTTATTCTAGCGTCTTTACTGCAGACTTTGAATTATTTTTTGCTCACTGGGTTACTTAAAGCTAAATAATCTTTTCTCCACAGTGCTTATTACTTTTATTTTGAACACTTTAATTCTATCTTAAGTTGGTTTATAATCAGTGAGAAAGATACCGAATTTATTGATTCAATTGCAGACATCTTGCAAGTCAGGTACTCTACAATTTCTGCCACATTCTTGGATTTAACAGATGAATTATTTCGTATTCTGTATTCTTATTATACTTTATTTTGTGGTTGTTGGATGTTTCTTCTCTTCTATCAGGATTGTTGGATGTTTCTTTTCTTCTATCAGGATTGTTGGATGTTTCTTCTCTTCTATCAGGATTTTTGGATGTTTCTTTTCTTCTATCAGGATTGTTTGATGTTTCTTCTCTTCTATCAGGATTGTTGGATGTTTCTTCTCTTCTATCAGGATTGCTGGATGTTTCTTTTCTTCTATCAGGATTGCTGGATGTTTCTTCTCTTCTATCAGGATTGTTGGATGTTTCTTCTCTTCTATCAGGATTGTTGGATGTTTCTTCTCTTCTATCAGGATTGTTGGATGTTTCCTCTTTTTTCTTTCAGGGTTGTTGGATGTTTTTAACAGATGTCCATCATAATCCATCAATTACGGAACTCTTATTTACATGGATTAAACAATTGAAATATGATCATGGCTTCAGATTATGGCTTTCTTCAGACCTATCATATAAATTTTCATCAAAATTCATTCACTCCTGTTTACCTGTAATCGTGGATGCATCGAAACTTGTAAGTTTAAGAGATTATACCTTAAGGGAAGAATTTATAGCGGGAAGAAATTGTTGCAATTTTAACCCTAAGTTGCAAAATAAAATTCCGCGAAATTCATGCAAAACGAGCCAATAAAGTATTTAAATTCCGCGACTGTTTCCAAATTCCAGTCTTTCCAATTTATTTATTTATTGTATCAATTGCAAAATTTTGGGGAGCTCACATTCGAGGGGGAGGAGGTTAGGGTTATATTCGGCGGAGCCTATAAGGGATTTTGTGAAGACAAGTATTGAAAGATACTTTTATGTAATTGGTTTATGTGGAAGGATAAAGGATAGAAATTCCATGTAAATAATAAACTTTTTGGATAAAAGTATTGAAAACAGAAGTTTAGAAAGTTTTTTTTTTAAATACATAGCAAACTTTAATATATGACTTCAACACACTGTTTGCCTTTTTTCCTTGCGTAATGAGACCTTTGCTTTTTTATGCCATACCGAAGGATATTGTAAGGAGCCACAGTATTGCATACACTAGTAGTCAAAGTAGTTTTCGTAATAGAAAAATGCCACAATAAAAGAAAAAAACATCCAATGGTTCTATAAAGTGAAGGATCGAAATAAAAAAATTAAATTATTGTGTTTTATCGTCGATAATAAAATTTAGCTCCCTGTGCAACTCCATGAGCCTGATTCCGAGGTAGGGTTGGTTATGGGATAATACTTGAAATTATATCTGTCTCGCATCCTTAGTTTAACACCAACAGATAAATGCTATGTATCCTTGAGTAAAATAGTTGATAATATTTCATCTAGAACTTTCATAAATCTCTTACTGAAAATTTGAATTTTGTGAGACCTGATATTTGGAAACTCAGTACGCGAAGTGATTGGATGGTTTTGGTCCATAATATCTGCATGTTGCATAGCTGTTTTTCGCAACGATGGAAATGTGCTGGTTTTGCTCTCAATAATATACATGAATTTAATTTTAACATCGCAAAGTTATCGGTTAGTAGTAATTCATTTCTTTCTAGTTTGTTTTAAATCTTGTGCCAAATGAAATAAAATGGAGTAAAAGCAACGAGACCGACATTTCGACTAGAGGAGACAACTTTTTAAAAAAGTGACTGGATAAACACCTTTCAGCGCAGTTGAAAAATCGAAATTTTTCAAATGTTCTCCTGTTTTTCCAATTAGAAACTATTCTAAAGTTTTATATATATTTTTTACTGATTATATAGTAACAAACTTGCAACGAATAGACCTATTCACAAAATACATGAAAACGAGGGATTAGCTGTTCAAAGTAGAACTTGTTGCGATGTAATAGCTTCCTACTTGTGCAGGGACTAGGAAGTTATTGCATTGCAACAAGTTCTACTTTGAACAGTCAACACCTTGTTTTAATGTATTTGTGAATAGGTCTATTGCAAGAACGTTGACTTTCTGTCACATATGATATGGTATTTCATGCGTTTTTTCTTTGACTAGGAATGCTTACAAGTTGTTCATAATGAACTATGTGAAGAACAGCAAGATAATTTATCATCACCATCACAAACTACTGTTGCATCTAGAAGCTTACAATGGACGGGAATAAGAGCTCTTCTATCAAAGGTAAACATTTTTAACACTATGGTCAGAATTTTCAGTGTATTACTTGACCCAGTACCAAACAAATATTCCATGGTCTTTTACTAAAAAATTAAGTCTAAGATTTTTATTTGAACAAATATATCGTAAATTCTCTAATAAACGCCCGAGTCATTTATTTAATTTTTTGATTTTTAGAGGGGGTGTTTATTGGAGGGAGGCGTTTATTTCTTTTATAAAAAGCTAAAGAATCATTACAAATTCTGATGCATGCTAAGTACTGCTAAGATATTAGAGAAAGAACTTACATTATGCAAATTCCTTCACTTGAACTCTTAATGTTTTGAATAAGTGATTAAAAGCTTGAAGATTCAAATATGGATGTATTTCTAATAAACGCCCCTTGTTTCCCGATAAACGTCCCTTTAGAGAGGGTGGGGGGGGGGGGCATTTATTAAGGAAGCGTTTAGAAAAAACAGGGGGGGCGTTTATTAGAGGGAGGTGTTTAAAAGAAGCAGAGGATTTACGGTAATCAGAGTTCTACTATCAGCATGTGAAGCCAAATTAATGCATTGTAATGAACATACTTCTTGATATTATTATATGTTATAGGTTGTTTATGGACGTGAAATAACCAATTCTAATGATCTCATGGCATTGAGTTCCTTGATTGATTTTTGGATCAGTTCAAGCGCTACTAGAAGAGATTTTGAAATTTCACGAGGTATTAGGCTTAAACTCTAGTGTCCACGATCTTGTAACTGATTTGACAAAATATTATATAACGGAATTAATCGAAGTTAATGTATGTGAAAATCTTATTCTGGTAACATCACAAGTAAATAAGATTGTTTTCGTTTGAACAATGAAGTGAAATTGAAAACAAATCATATAGACATTACTCATTTGAAATGCTGAACATTGCATTTTCTCTTCTAGTTCGATACAAACTCCCTTCAATAGCATTTAACAGCAATGCTAAACCATCAGCAATTGTTCAATCAGTTGAAAGTATGCAAGCTTCAATGTTTGATTCGACAGAGTTTTCTGGATTGTTTAATGCGCCAGAGGTAAGAGAAATCAAATAACATAGATGTTGAAATAAGACATCGCTAAATGTGGAAACCCAATGTACACGACACGTTTTTTCAATATAAAAAAGACGTTATGTCGTGACGTCAATACAACGTATTTTTTACGTTGAAGAAACATCACGTGCCGGCCGGGAATGTTGTTACTAAATTTATAAATGAATGAAATCATTCTCTTGAATGAGCCAGGCCAATTGCATGTTGTTGGTTGTTGTTTTTCCCATTTATTTCCCATATAAAGCAATCTGCAAATGTCTGAGGTTGTGTGTGTTTTATGTCTGATATAAATACCTAACACCCTTCTTCACAGAAAATATTTACAGTAAACCTATTCCAACATCTTTATCAGGAGGTCGAAATAACAGTATACATGAAGGGGTGTCAAGAAGTCTTTTTTCTCGGGAGGAAACAACCAGTTCTTGATGCATGAAAGTTGATTTCCACTAGGCGTTAAATTCATTGCGAAATCTAAAAGAAGACATTCCATTGGTGAAAATTGATGAATATTTTGCCTTGGAAAGCAACCATTAGGGACTCTCAAAATTTCGTCTGAAACACAACTTGAAACTATGCAGAAGGGTGTTATGTCAATGAGCTTGCATTGGATTGGTTTCTTCGGTACGAAGTAACAAATTCATTGCAAGATCGATGACTCAGTACTTTTCTGTGTAGATTTGATTTTTGAGACAGGCCCTTGCTTGCTTTACAGGTGCTAGCGACGACTACAACATATTGTCTATCCAATTTAAAACTTTTGTATGATGAAATGCCTCAATCAGATTCATTACTTCATCCTGATCCTTTCTTCATCTATACAAGAAGCATGGACTCAATATCTAGTCTCGATCAGTCAGCTGTTTTAATGACTAGTTCATACGAAATACTTATCTACAGCAAGAAGATTGAATTGAATGAGATTGTATCTACTGCTCAAGCGAAACTACCTAGATTATGGAGCAAGGTATGGAGATCTTTTTTTTGCAATTTTATCTAACGTCTTAATTTATCTTTATCTTAATTTAACTTAACTCAACCTGCAAGATCTTGTATGAAGGGTGAGCCATAGTGTTATGCTTTATATATACCTTAAGATTGATTTCCACGAGGCGAAATATCTCCGTGAAAGCCAAAAGAAGACATTACAATGGTAAAAATTGATATCATACAATGTGTGACGTCGATTTCTACAAATAGAATGTCTTCTTTTGACTTTCACGGTGAATTTTTCGCCTCATCCATGATCAACCCTTATATCTATATATGAATATTCCATAGGAGTTCATATCTGAACGAATTCGTAAAACAGGTGGTGTGACGTCATATAATATGTGGCTGCTTGCTGAAGCTGATAGTATTTGCATCCTTCATCACACAATTAAAACTTCATTACAGGTAACCTTTTTTCTTATAATCCAACACTATAACCGTAAGTCATAACTGAGGCTTGATTTCTACTAGGCGAACAATTCGCTGTGAAAGCCAAAAGAAGACTGTTATGTGACGCATCTAGTGATGTCAATTTTTAGCAATGGAATGCCTTATTTTAGTTTTCGCAGCGAATTTTTCACCTAATGGAAATCGACCTTAACATAGGTAAAATTATTCAAGATTATCGATCTTGTAATGTGTGACTTGTCTTTATAAAACGTATTATTAGCTCCATCTTTTCGCGGGTATTTAGACGTTACAGTGAGTAGCGAGTTCTGTTCCAAGAACCATCATATGATCACCCCTTTTCGTTATCTCTTGTCAAATACGGCAGTAAGCACAACGGTATTTCCATATATGATATCGCAGATATCAAGGACTGTATTGCGGTACACAATTCCCACACGAAAATATATGTGGTTGTATTGCAGTCCTTCCAACAAAAGATATTCGGGACTGTATTGCAGTACACAATTCTTACACGGAGATTCCCGGAACGTATTCCTTAATCTCTCACGTTGTGCAGTTAATTTTCGTTCTAGAAATTGCATGATATTTTGAATGCATCAACAAATCATATCGATATGAATCAAGATCTAATAGAAGATGCTATAGATTTATATAGTGGTAAAGTTCCACAAAGATGGTGTAATTTTGCTGGTCCATCTGCTCCACCACAAAGTTGGAATGTGATTTCATGGATTGGTGATTTTCAGAGCAGATGTACCCATATTGAGAAGATTTTAATTCAGGTATGCAGCGTAAACACATTGAATATTTATTCATAAAAACAGTATTTAATGTGCAATGTTTGTATAGGCAGTATTCTTAGCAACGTTTTGAAGCGCGTTGCCTCATTTGCACTGTTGTTACCCGGTCCGTCTTTTTTGCACACTGTTATTTTTTTTTACTTTTTAAAATTTAAATCATTTTTAACAAAGTTTGGATTACTATCACTTTGCGGCGGCGGCTTGCCTTTTTCCCAAAGTGCTATCATCTTGAAATTTGGTACCAGCATGCGAGCGGATATTTTAGAAGGACTCGCCAAAACTTTGTCGACTTCGTCTTCTCGGTCCTTAGTTTTGTGCAAAAATGGACCGAAAATGCGTGGTATGGTAGCATCTTGAAATTTGATATGGATATTCCAAGCTATATTTTGAGAGCGCTGGCCGAATTCTTTTCGATTTCGACGATTATTATTTTTGTTTATAAGGATTTGGCCAGACTCACATTTGGACTTGAAAATAACTTATATGTGACTTTGGCCATGAATCTTTTTGGAAGGCATTTTGTATTTTGCGGAAGATTCCTCCTCAGTTTTTGGAGATCTAAAATGATAAGAGATGAAAGCTTTTTTCTTCAATTCTAAAAAAATATTTATATATATAAAGTTATAATATACTACATGGTTTTTATTAGCCAATATTCATTCTCCTCTCAAGGCTGAGGCTACTTCTAGGAGAGAGCTACTTTTATTTATTTCCCTTCAACCAACTCTGAGGCCCTGAAACATGTCACACCACTAATACAGGGCTATCGAGCTGGCGGCAGTGCTTCCGGGGACGTGGCTGAATTTATGTCTGAACCAAATACCTCTGCATTACAAGTCGGCAACTCCACTATTTTGCCACTACTGCTTAAAGTATAGTATAGTAAAATTATATGTTATATATAGCCTATGTACATTAGCCTGTATACATGTAGGTTATGTAGCTCTAGCCTACATGCACATATCACATATACAAGTCTTAAAAAATTTAATTTAGAATTACACGATTTCTTTAATTGCTTTTACCTATTTATAACATAGGTATATTCTCACATAATATGATGTATAATGCGCTAGGTTAAACTTTTACTCGCTTTGGTAAGCTACAATCTTGGAAATTAAATTAGAGACATTTTACGATTTTGACGAACAATACACGCCACAAGTAAAACAAAAATGCGGAAAACGACCACGAGAAGTTCCTGGAGATTTATGGAATAGACTTAGGACATAGGATCTTACGAGTTTTTCCAAACTTGACGAATTCTCTTGTTCACAGCAACCTAGTACCCAACCTCGTTCCCAGTGCTTCTTCTCTCTACGTTTAAAAGGCAAGAAGCCCTGGGAACGAGGTTGCCTAGTACCTAGACTTTTTTCAAATTTGAAATTTTGACTTTTTGCGAAAATTTCACTTTGTCTACAGTATATTTTTCCAAGATTGCACATTCAATACCGTACCTTTGATTCTGTTGTTGTATACGTTTTATGGGAAACTTTATCATGCAAGTTTTAGCTTCCTAGTTCTAATGTGCGTTGATTTTTCTTTTTAGGGTCGTGAAAAAGTACCAGGGTACTGGTTAGCTGCATTTTTCAATCCCAAAAGATTGTTGTCCGTTATAGTTCAGGTAAACAAATGTTTGTTGGAAATTTCGTAGAATCAAGAAAAGATTGGTTGGATATATCAACCTCGTTCCCAGGGCTTCTTGCCTTTTCGAAACATGGAAGAGCGGCAAAGAAAGCCCTGGCCTACGCTGGTCAAAATCCCCTCTCTGAGAGGGGATTTTATCGGGCGGCCCGATTAGTGGTCTTAACTTGATAACCCATGTTTCTATTCTATAATACAGAAATGAGTGAGGCAGAAACATTTTAATTGTTTTGAAAATGGCGAGTTGAGT
>JAULBZ010006288.1:0-12517 GCA_032360805.1 Neoturris breviconis
CCATAATAATTCTCCAAATAACATAACATGTTCAATTCTTTTTCTAACTGTGTGTTTAAAAAACATTACTTCCAAGGAAATTGAAATTCTACTTGACTTGGTAGTTGCGTAGTTCATACGCTTCCATAACGCACGAGGCGCATTTAGCCTCAAATAAAAAAGTCGAAAACGTAGTCGAAAAACATACCAGTATTGGAACGTGGTATTGAGGCTACTTTACTCTGATTATAGCCTTGAACTGAGAAGTCGATTACGCGGTTAAAATCTATCCTATTAAAGAAACGCGGAACCCGGGCTATGTTGTCCAGATTCTTTACGGAGAAGGAAGAAAAGCAAAAATTAAAAAAAAAAATGCCCAAATGCCCAAATGATCAAGCTTTCTTTTATACAGAAATCTAAATATGCATACTTCAAATAACCTAGTGTAGTGCTGGTAGTTCACAAATATCGTTCTGTGTTTAGAATGAACAGGCTATGCTATGCACTGCACATAAGAAGGCTAGTCTAGAGTAATCATCAAACAAGAACGATAAAGTAATAATATGATACATTCTTTTAACTCGTTGTTTTTTGTCTACCTTAATAACCTTAATTCTCGCGCGCGTTTTATTTCTACGCCCCCCTATTTTTCGCCCCCCAAATTTTCGCGCACCCATGATAATAGGATATTCGCGCAGTTATGAATGGAGAAATTTCAAATCTGATAAAAGACAGTAGTAGTTATCAAGTAGTTATTAACATTTTCTAAATTTGTATATTCCTCGTGAAATAAGTAGATTCTGTCACTTCTTTATAAATTACGGAGGAAAATTTGAAGCTCGCGTAAGAAACACGAAGTACAGACCCTCCTCGATACTATCTGGAGGATTAGAGATTCCTATTTTGTTGGTTGTGAAAAAAGAAACATCCTCAAGTGCAGTATTCTAGAAGATGGAAAACTTCATCAAGGAATATTACCTCGAACGTGACTATTTCGGGCACCATTAATTTTCGCGCAATTTCTCTGCGCGAAAATTAGAGGCGTGCGAAATTTAAGGGTATTAAGGTATCTAGTATGAAACCAGTATCTAGTATGAGGTATCTAGTATGAATATACCAAGTATTGTCTCAATACAGTGAGAATAGAAACGGCAAAAACATTATTCTGATTATTTTACAACTTACCCAATGCACAATAATACCATAAGAACGCTAGAATGTAACTATTCTTGTGGGTATATATTATATATTTCTTTTTACAAATCTTTTAATTAAAATTACTCCATACATAGCTACATGCATACATAGCTAGTTCTACATTTAGTAATCATACGCTACGCTTCCATACAAGACTAGCTGAAAAATAATTATTAGCCTCAATTGGAAATGTCATTACCGTAGTTGAAAAAGCATGCTAATTCAGGCTACTTCGCCTCGCAAGGGGATGTCAATTATGTGGTTAATAATTACCCTAATATAAGAACGCAGAACTCGAGTTATTTTGTCTAGATTCTCGCGGAGAAGAAAAAGAAGAGCGAGAGGAAAAAAACCCTACCCAAATGAATAAATGAAATGAATACCCAAATCTTATATACAAAAATCTAATTATTATGCCGCAATGAAGAGTCGAATAAAGCATATTTCAATAAATATTTTTATAAATAAACCAATACTGCATAAATTATCATGCATTAACGCATTTCGTGTTAACAAATTCTGATGTCATTAACTGCAGAAGTAAACAGATCGACCTTCATCTGTAGATCAGGCTACAGCAGTATGGTTAAAGCATCATGCACATTTGGTTGGAATATGAATCGAGTTTCCTACATTCGATAAAGTATTCACTATATTTTCAAAGTTTTCAAAGTAGAACTAAACTTAAGCGTAACCGTAACCAACCTCCATGCCGTAACCAATCAGATTACATAAAAATCATTTCACTGAAATTCCGAAGTGGAAATCCACCATGAAGCAAACCCAAACCCAAGAATATTGTTGTTTTACACTACTTCGTGGAGCTTATATCGGCTCTTCAAAATTCTTTAGTATTATTTTATACATGGAGTGATACCTGATACTTTCTTTACGTCACTGATTAATCCAGATCAATATTGGGTGTTACTAACAAGCGACCAAAAATCCACACCACAACCGACGATCATGGGGTTCCAAAGTTCTTCATGATCTCATCCGGGGTGACTATTACTAAAAGGGGAATGGGAAATGGGTATGAAGAATTTTTTTCAAACGGGAATGTTGATATTTTTTTGTAAAACATTGAGACCGAATCGAAATGTTGACCTAAAAACACGATCTAGAGGCATTAATTAAATGTTTCCCCTTATGTATAAATCTACCATTCCCGGCTCCATCTTTTCAGCGTTCATCGGTGGTGTGGATTATCAATCGCGTGTTAGTAACACCTATAAATGTTCATAAACATTCCATTGAAAGTGTCCAGACGCTACTTAACCCTATTAATACTAGGGGAGATTCCGCCCCCTCCCACATTATATTTTTTAACTTTTGATTGGAATGAGCTATGGAGCTGAAATTTTCAGAGTTTTAGTTTTTATCCTTTAGACAACATTTCCGAAAACGTTTGAAAACAAGAAGAAAAAATAATTCACGAAAAAAAAAAATTCTAGGCAAAATTATAAAATGATGACGTCACTAAAAAATAATGACGTCATCCAAAACATTTTCTGTCAAAATGTTTATTACAGTTGGGACTAATATCATGCTACGTTTCATGGTGTAATACCAAAGCAATCCGGAGATCTCTAGGATCTGTAGGGGGAGGGGGAATCCGCCCCTCCTAGTGTTGAGGGGCTCCTAAAAAGCGGTTAAAGAAAAACATTGCTATTATTAGGC
Source organism: Neoturris breviconis (assembly GCA_032360805.1). Taxonomy (NCBI): domain Eukaryota; kingdom Metazoa; phylum Cnidaria; class Hydrozoa; order Anthoathecata; family Pandeidae; genus Neoturris; species Neoturris breviconis. The sequence goes on from JAULBZ010006288.1 coordinate 2,857, forward strand.
TACAAATTATACATTCAAAGTTAAGAAATATACATTAATTTCAGGCATAGTATAGAAGTGGGACAAGATACCAGGACCCGAGACATATGAAGTGAGACTCCAAAAATAAAAGTGGGACCATGAAATTAAAAGCGTGACTACACACACACACACACACAAAAAAAAAATAAGAATGAAACAGAATTCAAATTCGAATTGAATCGTTCTGTCGCCTATTGGCAAAAAATTGTTCAAAGTTAGCAGTAAGTACGCTAGAATAATTTCTGACATTTTACTGTGAACTTTGAACAAATTTACGCCAAATTGGCTGTGTGCGTCCTACAATTTTTCATGTTTTATTCCTGTTAACACTTACTTATTTGCTACGTAAAAAAAAAACGTGAACTAATGATTATCTCTCCAAACTAACTACCATAAATGCTCTAATGATGACTACGCGATAACACGTAGGAAATTTCAGTCTAAGTCTCCGGGACATTGAACCATATTCACAATGATTTGTGACTATGATTGAACATAGGGACATCTCCCCACTCTAACTCTAAAAGGAGGTTATTAATCTTGTTTCCAGGGCCTTTTATCTCTTTTTTTCTATATTTTTTTAGTTTCGCCGTCCTCATATAAAAAAAGTAATAAAAGAGGCCTTGGGAGCGAGGTCACAGGCATACAAGCGAGAAGATTTCCCTCCAGTTCAAAGGAAAATATTAATGTGATTTTTTCTTTTATTGTTTGCACTAAAGTTTTTGTCTGAATGTAAATGCCCCAAAAATAGGGATAAGAAAATAGGCTTCCGTCTTTGCTTCGCAATACCGTTCTCAGCAGTTTGCGCTAATAAATATAGTATTTTAATTCATTGTGGCTATTAGACATAGTCTTTTGGGTCGTTGTGGACCATTTGTATACTATTCTGGGTCGTTCGTATACAGTTGTCGGTCGTTGGGAGTCGTTGGAGCACTATTGGGATCTTTGGGACTCGTTGGGGCTCGTTGCATAGTATAGGATAACCCATAGAGGAACAGAAAAGCCATATATACAATGCATGAATGGGAGAGATTTTCCAACGTTACCAACATGGGTAAAGAAATATTATTATTTCTTTTAGGATTAAGCTGCTTTTTCAGTATAATAGGACACTATCTCTTCGTAAAATTTGCAAGTTTTATACTTTAGAATAACAATAGAAGGCAAATCTCGTAAGTTTTGAGAAGTCTAAGAATGCTTACGATTGTAGCTATGTTATCCGAGCATATTCCTAGCGGACACACGCCGTCGTAACAACATCATAACAACGTCAAAACGACCAAAGTCATCTTGACGTTGTTACGACGTCGTGTACCCACTGGGTTGGACTCAGAGATTCAGTCGACCATGATAAATTTGTGAGGATACCAAATCAAACAGGAGACACAACATGATCAAATTAGTTACCCTGAATACCAGTCGTTAATCACTATAATCAGTAGTGCTTTTAAACTGAGGCTCTGGGTAACTATAATATGCCTATTGGGAAGTTATAACGAAATTTTCATACTCGTCCTTTATTTATAAAGCCATTCTCTGAAGCTACTTTCTTTGCCATTTCGCCATCTCCATGTACGACGACAGCCCATGTGTTTAGAAATACTCCTGTCTGCATCTTCTTGTTTTTATTGGAGCGTTTATGATTTTTGAGTGGATTTTTAATCACTTGGCTTCGACCAGCCGGTATACTTTCAATGCATACGTTACATGAAAACAGTATTAACATATGTAAAAACCTCATGCTTAGTGTGTATGATTCAAATCTTTGTTATATGTAAACTTCTCTATATCATTGTCTGAACACGAAATTTGAATCGGTAATCGTTACTAAATTTATATAATTTTCTTCTGTCTACTGGAATAGTATTACTATTATCCCAGTTGGCAAAACTTGTTCAGAATTCGCAGCAAAGACGTTAGAACAACGTGGTTCGGCGTTGTTCTAACGTCTTTATTACGGACTTTAAACAAGTTTTTGCTGGGACCACTGGGACCACTATAATACTTAAAAAAGAATAAATACTTACTATCGAGAAGCTGTTCTTGAAAATAGTTTCTGGTGTAGCTCCTCCACAGTATTTATTTGTTCTTATTTCGAGTACTACAGCATTGACATAGCTCAAAACCTTTTATGCCCTACCAAGTAGGCAAAAGCTTGCTCAAAGTCCGCAGCAAAGACCCGCGGACTTTGAACAAGTTTTTGCCTACAAGCTTAGTTTCTTTTGTAAGAATTTTAAATGTCCGGCAGTTTATCTATCTGCTGGCTCAACCTTTTCCCATTAATAAATAGGGGCCGCAAATAAGAGTAAACCTCCACATCTAGACATATTGCTTTAATGCAGATCGAAACATTTATTCTGATTTTTTTTGCAGTCGTCCATGTTCTTCTTACTATCATCTTTTACTATAATAAATTCTTTACGTGTTCTATGTTTACTTTAATAACTGCTAAGAAGAGATTTAATGAGTAATAACAAGTTCTTATTCATTGTGTTAAGGATTTTCACGAATAGAAACATGTTTCATTGATAACCACCGCTTTGTCATTCTTTATCTTACATGACAAAATAAATTGTTAAAATTTATGACTTAAAACACAGCGGGCAAAAACTTGTTCAAAGTCCGCAGTAAAGACGCAAAAACAACGTTGTTCTTCCAAGTTTATTAAGCGAGGAGGGGGAGGGGGAAATTTCTACATTTTAAAGATAATAATAAAGATGATACCAACGGTACTTTACTCTCCAGGGTTTGTGTAGCAGAAAATTGGTTAGAAACTAGTCGATTAGTCTAACTTTGTGTTGTTTTTATTATGTATTTTAGCTTTTTAGTGTTTTGATTATTCTTCTATGTTATTGTTGATTTCTTAAAAGTTAGGAGGCGGGGGTCAATCTGAATTCGAATATCGATTTCGAACATATTTCATTTGATGAAAGTTCGTTGTGTGTACTTCTGGTTGGAATATTATAGTGTCTCTCGAACGCAGTGCTTTATTTATTTTGTTATGTTATTAACGTACACACTTTATTAGTACTTTTTAGTAAATTCATTCTCATATGACAAGAAAAAGTTTCTCATCCTTAACCTAAGAAAATACTTGTAATTTTGTGGATCTTAGATGAAGGTTTCTTAATAACGAGTGTCTCATATAAAAAACGTGTATACATTCCTACAATGTTAGACTGAAGTCGTTCTTTACAATTATTAAGACGTTTCCGTGAAGTTTCCGTTTCATGAAATCAGGTAAATCAGTTAAAATCTGGAAGGCTACCATAACGATTGAGCATATGTATCCCCGTCTTATCAACGTCGCGATGTCAAAACGCGTCTTATCAACGTCACAATATCAGAAACAGCGTCTTTTCGACTTTGATAAAACATCAAATTCCCACTGGGTCTCAATGAAAATTTAACATTGTTGATATTTTTAAAGCAACCTTTACATGGACCTCTAATCTTCAGTACGAAGAAACCAATCAAATGCAAGATCGTTTAGGGAGAAACTCGTTAATTGTTATTATTATCATTACAGTGCCGTAACCACGATTTTTATATTGGGACGCCTATTAATACGATTTTCCGGAAAGGAAATTCGCACTATTAGCTGGGGGTCTTAGTGGGCGCTGTAAGTCTCCTAAGTGGGGTTTGAGGAAAGCCCCGGAAAATCTCTCGTAATTTGGAGATGTGTGAGGGTCTAAATATCATCAAGAGTGACCTATTAACAAAATTTGAAAAAGAAAAGTTTTTCATAAGAATTACTTCTTTGTATCCGTTAATTATTGAACTTTTTAAACTTCACAATCCTTACAAATATGTAAAAAATAATAACACATGTTTTTATGCATATATTCTTTATTCACTAGAAAAGCGAGGGAGAAGAGAACAACTACAGTATACTCCCGATCGAACAGTTAGATAAGTCGAACATTTGCTATTTCAAGTTGATTTTCTTGGCCGGTTGAACCTTATAAATACTACTCGAGAACTCGAATCCCAGAGAGTCTTATTCAGCACAATTATTTCGGTCAGGGAAGAGCATGCAGATTCACACAGAAAAGTGGAACCACGAATTCCCGCCATCTCCCCGACCATATAAATTTCAAAGAAGCCCGGCCTGAATAGAGTTGACATGATTCGCGAAGAATAAATCAAAATGAATTAAAGCAATGAATTCCCATGATTAACACACAATTTATCCTGTTCGCTCTTTATAATATATAAAATGTTTTGAACAGCAGCCATGGTTGTTTGCTCGTTCGCTCGTTCTTCCATAAATCTTGTAGCTACTTTGTCGGGCGTGATAGTTTTTCACCTATTGGAAACGCTAACGGACCTACTAACGCTCAGGAAATCTCTCATTAGGAACTGTGTGATATAGCGGAAACTCTCGCTTGCATTTCTGCATTCTTTATTATCTAAGCAGTATTGTGTTAAAACAGCATTGTTTAGCTTGTCTGTTGTTCTTCATTTATTACCACCAAAAGTGGACACCGTGAACGAAAGGTATCAAGGTATTTACGCTAAAGCATAAATCCAATAAATATAAAATCAGTGTCAATTTCAAAAACAGATCACTGAGAGAGGGAGGAAAACTTGTACTAAGGGAACAGGAAAATTATGAAGACACGAAAACTTGTACTAGGGGAACACGAAAAATGCCAAATGGGCACGCGGCGTCTTCTGAAAGGAAAAATCCCCTACCCCTTCTAACTTTTGATCTATATATGCTAGAAGGTCTATAATTTCCTCAAACTTAGTGTTTTCACTTTATATCTAGCAAGCTAGCGGCTGTAGCTCTTTAAGAAACGCATGACTCCAGTCTACTAGAAAGCATGTCGGATAGAATTTACGTATTCACATATACACATACGAAAAGAGTCCCAGTGGGCAAAAACTTTTTTTAAAAAAACGTTGATCTATCGACTTTACCGAGGACATTGAACAAACTTTTCTCAACTGGCGTGCCCCTTTAAAGTCCATTTTTATATACAAGCAACAGGAAATACATAAAAATTGAAAACTAAACATTTAATAGCTACAAGAATAATAACTGTGATCTGTTTAACAGAATATCATTCCATAAAATCCAAGCATATTTCCTAAAGTTTGAGGTCATCAAGATTTCTGTGTAAAGTTCAACCACATAAACCGAGTGATTTAATACACTCTAGTGCAAAAAGACGATAAACCTAAAATACTAAATATTGAATAATAATCATAATAATAAATCTTCCATACCAAGTAATGAATTTTAATATCGATCGTCAATAATTACTGACATTTCCAGAAGTTAACGGAAGAAAGCAATTAAACAATAACAACAGCAAAAAAACCAGAAGTATTTCGTTCTAGTTCTTTACTTATAATTTTAATCAGTGCCAAAATAAAAATGCTAATTGTGAGATTATCTAACTGTTAAGGCGAGTTTTCACTAGGCGAATTCTTCGCGGGAATTCTAAATAAAGCCACCACCTGTCCGGTGACGTCACTTTCAACCAATGTAATCCTTGCTAACGAATTCGCTTAGTGGAGATCCGCTTTTAAGGAGCAATTAAGCATTCCACATACCCCTAAGAGAATTCAATGAATAAATAAATAGTAGTAATAATAATAACGAACATCTTGTCTCTTGTTAAATAGATTCTCATGGTTTCGTGCATATCACTTTTTCAATGAAACTTGTTAAGAAGTTCATGTTACGTTTACGCACACATAATGCTATCTGATTCTATTCATCGTTCAAAAAACCGCATTAAAACTTGACAGTCTTTCAACATTCTCAACTTTATACGGGTGACGAGGAAAAAAAATCATATCTCATGTAAAGCTTGCAATACACTGGCAAAAGATTCCTTACGAAATTCAAAAGAAGACATTTCATTGATTAAAATTGACGTCACATGATGTATGACATTAATATCTACCAATGGATTTTCTTCTCTTGGAATTCGTACAGAATATTTCCAAGTGAGAAACAACCCTAAAATACACTGGTGGATAATTGTAACACACGTATATTATAATGATGTGAATGAAAGGATATCTACTTCCGCGTAAAGAAACCATCAAGTGTAAACCGGCTAAATAACATAAAAAGGATCTTCTACTCAAAGATGTACCGCCTCTTTAAACTTTTCATATTGACATACTTTCTGTTATTTACTTTTTGCTGTGTTATGTCAAACATCAAGACACCTCTGGTAATCAAAATAGTTTCACGCTTCCATGCTGTTTATTGTTTAAAATAACAGAGAGTTTGCTGCATCAATCTATAACTTTATATTGTTATACTAACAACACATTTCATATGTCAATCCTGAAGAACCATTTTTTAATTAGTCTTTAAAGGCTGATTTCCACTGGGCGGTGTAAATCAACCAGTTATTAGAATCAAAGGAGTTTAATCAGAAAAAGTTACCTAACATAAATCTGCGAAGGCAAATTTATTTATCTCTCCCGATCGGTATTTAAGCCAGTTGTTCTAGCATCGTTATTGCGGACTTTGAAAACGTTTTTGCACCCTTATCTTTTATCCTTTCTCAAGCAACTCAACATTTGTAGCGTTAATGACCGTCTCAAAATTTATAGAGTATCTAATGCATCATCCGATTACAAGACCCGGACCCGGACCCGGACCCAGACCCGGACCCAGACCCAGACCCAGACCCAGACCCGGACCCTGAATAAACCGGACCCTATAAAAACTGGACCCTCAATAAACCGGATCCCGTAAACACCGGACCCTACTTAAGTTAGTATTATCAAGACCAGATCAAAAAATATTTGAAAAAGTAATGCACATTTTCAGGACCAAAATAATTAAATCGTCTAAAAATGAAGCAAGATTATTAAATCTCTAAGATTTTAGAGGAGGAGCTTATTAGAGGGACCGTTCAGGGGATAAGTTCTATCACTAGTTTGAAGGGAATAAATGTCCTAAATATCCTTATAAATTATAGAAAGGGAGGTTTACGGAACATTGCAGATCATTGCAGATAACGGCAAAATTAGTCTAGCCTCATGCTTCTATAGAAGAACCGTTTGTTTTCTTGAGAAGTAATTTTTTGAGCTCCGTCATGGATTCATCCTTTATTTCCTCCATCAGTTCGTCTCACCTTCGATTAAACCATCCATTGCTCTCTATGACTATCAAAAATAGAAATATGGCCTAATATCAGCAACCACTGTTCCCTATCCAGCTATCCTTTGCTTTGTATGACCAACAAAAATAGAAATAAGGCCTAACATAAGCGACCACTATTCCGTATCCTACTATTTTTTGCTCTCTATGACAATTAAAAATAGAAGTAAAACCGATGACCATCGACCACTAACAAAAATGGAAATATTGCCTAACTTCAGCTACTACTAAAACCTGAGACCATCGACCTCAATTCGCTTCCTGATATACGTTGAACCACTCTTTGGCTACCTAAATTCGAATAATGGCCTAACATCAGAGACCACTGTTCCCTATCCGGCTATCCATTGTTCTCTATGACAATCAAAAATGTAAATATGGCCTAACATCAGCGACCACTATTCCGTATCCTACTATTTTTTGCTCTCTATGACTAACAAAAAGTAGAAGTAAAACCTAAGACAATGGACCACAGTTTCGCTTTCTCATATACGTTAAAGCTTACTTTGGCTACCTAAATAGTAATGGCCTAAATAATAATGGCCTCACATCAGAGGCCACTGTTCTCTATCCGGCTATCTATTGCTCTCTATGACAATCAAAAATGGAAATATGGCCTATTTTCAGCAACCACTGTTCACAATCCAGCTATCCGTTGCTCTCTATGACTTTAAAAATAGAAGTATGGCCTATTATTAGCTACCACTGTTCCCTATCAGGCTATCACTTGCTCTCTATGACTACAAAAATAGAAATAAGGCCTAACAACAGCGTCCATTATTCCGTATCCTAATATTTTTTGCTCTTTATGACTATCAAAAATAGAAGTGAAACCTAAGATAATCGACCACTATTTCGCATCCTGCTATTCGTTTATGCTCCCCCTTGCTATCAAAGACAAAATTATGGCCTATTATCAGCAACCACTATTCCCTATGCAGCTATCCTTTGCTCTCTATGACTAACAAAAAAAGAAATATTACCTAACATAAGCGACCACTATTCCGGATCCTACTATTTTTGCTTTCTATGCCAATCAAAACTAGAAGCAAATCATAAGACCATCGACCAAAGTTTCGCTTCCTGTTATACGTTAAAGCCATATTTGACTACCTAAATTGGAGTAATGGCTTAACATCAGAGACCATTGTTGCCTATCCAGCTATCCTATGCACTCTAGGACTATCAAAATTAGAAATATGACCTATTATTAGCAACCACTGTTCCCTATCCGGCTAACCATTGCTCTCTATGACTATCAAAAATAGAAATATGGCCTGTTATCAGCAACCACTGTTCCCTATCCAGCTATCCTTTGCTCTATATAACTAACAAAAATAGAAATATGGTCTAACCATCAGCGACCACTATTCCGTATCCTACTATTTTTTGCTTTCTATGACAATTCAAAATAGAAGTAAAACTGAAGACCATCGACCACTAACAAAAATAGAAATATTGCCTAACTTCAGCTACCACTAAAACCTGAGACCATCGACCACAGTTTCGCTTCCTGATATACGTTAAAGCATTCTTTGGCTACCTAAATTGGAACAATGGCCTAACATCAGAGACCACTGTTCCCTATCCGGCTATCCATTGCTCTCTATGACAATCAAAAATATAAATATGGCCTAACATCAGCGACCACTATTCCGTATGCTACTATTTTTGCTCTCTATGACTAACAAAAATAAAAAATATTGCCTAACATCAGCGACCACTATTCCGTGTCCGACTATTTTTTCCCTCTATGACTACCAAAAAATAGAAGTAAAACCTAAGACCATCGACCACAGTTTCGCTTTCTGATATACGTTAAAGCTTACTTTGGGTACCTAAATAGGAATAATGACCTAACATGAGAGGCCACTGTTCTCTATCCGGCTTTCTAATGCTCCCTATGACAATCAAAAATGGAAATATGGCCTATTATCAGCAACCACTGTTCACTATCCAGCAATCTTTTGCTCTCTATGACTATTAAAAATATAAATATGGCCTATTATAAGCAAAGACTGTTTCCTATCCGGCTATTCATTGCTCTCTAAGACTATCAAAAATAGAAGTGAAACCTAAGACCATCGACCACCAGCTATCCTTTGCTCTCTATGACTATTAAAAATATAAATATCAAAATTATTGCCTATTATCAGCAACCATTGTTCCCTATGCAGCTATCCTTTGCTCTCTATGACTAACAAAAATAGAAATATGGCCTAAACATCAGCGACCACTATTCCGTATCCTACTATTTTTTGCTCTCTATGACAATTCAAAATAGAAGTAAAACTGAAGACCATCGACCACTAACAAAAATAGAAATATTGCCTAACATCAGCGACCACTATTCTGTATCCTACTATTTTTTGCTCTTTATGAATATCAAAAATAAATGCAACTTGACTTACTTAAATGCATAGTTCATTAGAGAACCCTCGCCAAACTTTTCTTAACACAATCTTTCCACCGATTCCTGTCTTTGGCATTTCTTTCCGCTGT
>JAULBZ010006289.1:0-12517 GCA_032360805.1 Neoturris breviconis
AGTGATAATCAAAGAAATATTGGCAACATTTGGAAAGGTGTTAAATCTATTATATCTCTTCGTTCTACTGATTCATCGACAATATAAGAAAGGATATTCCTTCCAGTAGTAAACATTTTTCTTCATTTTTGAAAGATCCTGTTTCAAATTTTATATTTCTTTCTTCAACTGATAATATTGAAGTTCTTGATTGTATATCTTCTCTCAGTCTTAATAAAGCCAACCTCATAAATATCAGTGGCTCTTTAAAACAACTGGCCAAGCGAATAAGATCTCTTTGAATGCTAGCAAGACAGACTATATTGTATTTAAACATGCAATGAAGCCCTGAAACTATGATTTAATATAAATATTAATATTTCATATAAATGGCAAACGACTCCTACCAAGTACCTGTATTGAATATCTCGGTGTGTTACTTTAAGAGCACAAAGTTTGGCAGGCACAAACTTTCGCGAGTTTTCACATTCTTTCATTCGCGAAAGTTTATGCCCTAACTTTTCAAGTTTTTTTAAAAGAAAACAATATCTTAACACTAGGCATTTTTTTTTTATATGTAAAACATCAACTTTGAGCATGATAATTTGCAATGGAAACTGTCTGGTTTTTAACTTTTGAGACGTTAATTCATTTTTAAGTACTCTTCTCTAAACTAATTGCTATCGCAAATTATCAGGGTCAAACTTAGTCAATTACAATACATCAATCAGCAGGCTTTGGAGTAGGCTAATGCATAACCCTCCTGAACATGTCTCGAATTTTCTATGGAACTTTTGTTTGTATTTTTAGTTACGGTTTTTTTCCGTTGAGAAATTTTGACTTGACAAACATGACTTGGAATGGCAACAAGAAACGAGCATAAAACTATTTCTTCTTAAGGTCACCATATGGTTTTCAACAGTAGCAGGCATCTTTACTACTACGTTACGAGCTATTTCTAGCCCTCTTTGTACGAATAAATATTCACACAACAATATGTAATGTATGTTATCTTTTCCCACTCGCGAAAGTTTATGCTCGGAAAAAAATTATATTCCTTCATTCGCGAAAGTTTATGCCTCGCGAATTGCATCATTTTTCTTCATTCGCGAAAGTAAAATCCAAAAATTTCGCGAAAGTTTGTGCCCGCGAAAGTATAGAAATTTGCGATATTTATGATATTACTGTACAATTAACATGAATTCCCAGAGAGAAATGTAAGATTTGTTGTCAATAAAATGACGAGATACAAAGTCAATTTAAAAATTTCACTATCGATTGTTATTCAGACGATTCAAATGGAAGGTTGATTGTTAATTGAAGCGATTGCAATTAGTTAATCCGACCAATAAACCAATATACTCCATGTATGTAGTTTTCTATTCTGCATATTGTTAGGAAGATGTGAAAAGAATTACGTTTAACTATCTTCTGACCATTATGCACGAATGTATATCTCAAATCAACATTTTAGCTTATTTCTATATTTTATTCGTGTTTACGGAGAATATCTTAATGGGATAAATATTCGCACGGACTTTTTTTCGCGCAACTGTCATATTTACCTTATATTAAATGGCCTTTTTTTGGCGCAAGTGGAAGTCTAAGAAAAAAAATGAAAATAAAATATGTCAGCAAAGGAAGAAAAACATCGTCGTTAGTAGCAACATAGATCTCTCTTTTCGTATATCTATGGTAGCAATTAAACCTTATAAGTAACATATATATTCGAGGGCAGTTAGCTATATAGTATAATAAATGTGACTCCGCCGGACACAAAAACTATTTGGTATATCTCCTTTTTTTGTGGGAGAAAACATATGTTCTCGTATCTATGCAGCAGATGATCCGACAAAATTGTCTTTTGATTGTGTTACTACTACCTTGCTTGATTGTATGCGTTACAGGCGTTGTCTTGGTGTGGATACCACCCCAAATGTACAGGAACTCTGGGTTGGTTCATAGTCAACAGACAAAAACAGTTACAACAGACAAAAACAAATACTTTAGTTTTCGATATAAAACAACAAATATAAACTCTTCTAAACGTACCTAATGTACGAAACTTTTGTGGGAGGAAAACCCCGCAAAATCTTTGCGTTTAGCGGGAAGAAAGTTTCGTAGTCGAGCTATTTCAATTTTTTTATAACTTCAGAACGAATGGCTATTAAGGCTAGAAATTTTGGGAATTTTCCTCTAATTTATGTAGGATCATTTTGAAGAAAAGCTTTTTGGTAACTAGGGAAAATTTTCTCTTAGCAACCAAATTTTTGATAGGTGGCAAAAAAAAATATTTATTTTTATTTTTGCTTGAAAAACATTCCGACAAATTTTGGTGACTAATGCCAACCCTGCCCCCCACTCTCATCCAAGAGTAAAATTTATCAGCTTCGTCACCAGCACTCCTTCAATTCTTAACATTTATATATTTGAAAAGGTCCTGGAGATGAGGTTGAAATTTTGGTATTTTATGAAGTCCATGAATGTAACTCTCTTTGCGTTGACATGGTAACAAAATGGTGATCAGGTGGTTGCATCATTTTTCCATACTAAAAAATAATCTTACAAAACTCTGAAAGTATATTATACACAGAATCTGAAAGCAAACGAGAACTCCAGTAATCAAATATTTGAAATATTTGAAACAGATAAAATGTCATACGATACTGTTGACGTCAAGTAAAACTAATGACATTACCAAAAATTATTTGCTCCAAAATGTTTCTTTCGTAATGAGTTACCATTTTTGTGTCAAGTTTTATTTGGGTTAATATTCTGAGATCAAAGTATTTTGAGTAAGAAAATTAGTTTTAATGAGCCTACAATCGTGAACATGAATTATCGATAAAAAGATTTCCCCCTCCCCCACCTTCAATGTTGATCTTCTGTGTTTTTATCATAATTTACGTCCACAATTGTCTGAATTTTGTAAAGATGTAAAGTTAGTATAAAGTTAGTACCTTGTTTTGTACAATCTTAAATAAGCGCCTACCCCAAAACCTTCCTAATTAAATAAGCGTCTATATACATTTATACGAAGATATACTGAATATACGATGTAAAAATAGAAACAAAACAAGGTTTTTAGAAAACCTTAGTACAACATCATAAATGCCTGCAAAGTACGAGTTACCGTCGAGTATGGAGGGAGCATGGAACATTAGACTTTTTAATTTTATCATAATTTACGTCCACGAGTGTCGTATTGAAACGAATGGAGAATTGAATATATGGAAGAGGAGGGGAGATTGTATAAACAAAGAAACGTGGTATGCTTTTTCATATATTCCCTAAGCTGTACACAGTACAGAATCCAATTACCTCTTTACCTGGAATTCTTAAAGAACATATAATTAAAGATACATTCCCAAAGTCAATGCGAAAGCCAAACGAAGACATTCCATTGGTAGAAATTGATGCGTGACATCATTCCCTACCAATGTAATGTCTTTATTTGACTTTTGCAGTGAAAATTTTGCCTATGGGAAATAAAGCTTTAGACACGCGACATCGTTTTGACAATATTCCGACGTTATGTGCCCGTTGTGTTACAGGTCCTGGTAAAGAGGTTTTTGAGTCTTTTTCACAAAGACATATAGTTAGAAAGAATCTTTACATCGTAATAATATAAGTCGTAATAAATACAATACACTAACATGAAAAGAATAAATAAAGACAAAGAATACAAATTGCACCTTTTGTGTTTATAAACATTATGTAAAATTCTGTTCAGCCTCGTTGCTACTACCGTAAGGGTTGACACTCATACTGTTGCATGGTATGTTTTCAAGCTTGTTCTAACTTTAGGGGTTTTCTATGAAGTTATATCGGCGCTAAAATCATCAGGTCGACTAGTGCAAATCAAGTGGCGAAAATCAGGTCGCCTAGGCGCAAAATCAGAAACAAAATAATTTGGTGCTTATAGTACATGAAATCATGATTTTAGAGATTGTTTAAATGACATATTGGCTGATTTTGCCGCCAAACATAAAATACATTAATCTAAATAGGAAATACGTGGTACTTTATGCTGATTTATTGATAATAGGTAGCTATACCTATCACCTACGTTTCTATTTAGTAGATATCATTATAAAAATGCAACATGGTGCCGGTCGCTTCACAAGAAGCGTGGTCAGTGAAACGCCATGTACGATCATCACCAATGTGCCGTTTTCAAGTAAGAATATCACCAAACATTTACTAAGTGAGACAAATAGCCTCGCTTACGACTAGTCAACCTGATTTCCGCCTAGTCGACTTGATGACTTAAATTTAGCGGCGTTCACTTTATAGTTTTCAGGCTTTTTAGGCATCTAAGCTTTATGCTTATATAAAAACACACAACAGTGTATTCTGAAAATGAGATGATCTCTAAGAATGACATTTTAGGTTTTACAGTGGAGAAGTGATTTTTAAGCATAGCTTCTGACAATCATTGTGGAGAAGATATGTTTCTCCTCCACAGTTATTATTTGCTCTTATTTCGACTACTGTCATCTTATCAATAAAATATTTTTTAACTTAAAAATTTAAACCCTTTACTTGATCGTAAATTTTCGAGCTTTTCTACAAAAGTTCAGAGATCGTCTCATGAAGATCTTTCATAGAAAAGGTCGAAAATTTACGATTAAATAAATGATTTTAAAATTTTAAGATAAAAAAAAAATTATTTTAATCTTTGGCTGAAACAAATTTTACGTAAGAATATATAACTATGAAGAGCCAATCATACAAACAATTTATAAAGATTATAGAGCTGCAAATGTCGATCATGGATGAAAATAAAAATAGTATCTGCGAAGATGAGCGATATTTCAATAAATTCGAGATAATTAGCAAAATCGTCAACACGTGAGGGCCGTCTGATCATCATTGAAACAACGTCAAACAAAATGTCGTTGCAACAACGTTGAAAAGATGCTAGAACAAAGTTGGAAATGGTTTTGCGCACTTGGAGAGATCAGTGCACGACCTCATGAGTAATAGTTGTCACCTCTTTGATCACATAGAAGATTTACAGATGGATTCACATAGCGGATTGACAGTCATGTTTCCTTCTTCAATAAGTCAAAAAGAAAATAAGTGGGATCCGTATACTATAAATGACCAACGCCCTTGTCGTCAATACAGGAGAGTGTGAACGCCCTTGTCGTCAATACAGGAGAGTGTGACGCACTCCTGACGTATACAAGGGGTGTTAAATCTGGATCGGGCGTTAGAACGGTCATTTGTAGTATGCGAACATTAAATTACATATAAATTCTCTAAATAAGATAAGTATATTTTTTATATTTACTATATTTTTTTATACATTCATTTATATACACACACACCCATGATAAAAATAGTAAACGTTAGCGACATGGGTGAAGTTATTAGACACATGATTCAGTTCCTTCGTTCACTTACTTACTTACTTACATTATAATTTTTACATTTCTTTCGTTCTTCGGACGTTTTAGTGTTTATATTTTATGACACCGTATAATTATGTTCGAAGGTGTTTTGTGTTGTTGTATGTAAATGGAAATTAAAATGAAAGTCTGAACTTACTGGATACGTTTAATATTCGCGGTTTTTCCAAATTTTCCAGAACAAAATTTTTAAGAAATTCCTCGCTGCCCGTTTATTCCAGGCCACCCTTCTATTCGAGATAACGAAAGTACTCAAAATCATTCCTTTCATGCGCTTATCAAACACCTAAAGCATGTCTGTCAAAAAAAAATCTAAAATAGCACCTAAAAAATGAGGTGAGAATCTTTTTAAAAAATCGCCTACAAAATATGTCTTTAAAATTGCCGAAGAAAATTTTCAATATCAAAAATCTCTAAAATAAAGAAAAGCTAGCTTACCATTTCGACTGCTATAAATGTAGGCTCGGTAGAAATTCAAAGAAGAATATGTTTTGTGATATCGTTGACCACAACAGCTTTCATTTTACTTGCATCTAGATACATGATAGTTGCTGGAAGAGGCTATAAACGGAATATCAAGAATATTTAAACGATGATTTCTTGTCGTTCTTAGAAGAAATAATTGCAGCAAGAGAAGGACTGAGTCAAATGGTTTATCAAGACACAAATTGAACAGGGAACACGTGAATAAGATTTTTATTTAGATAATTTGATCAGTTACAACCATTTCTTAATATTTGAATGACTTCCCACTCCCCAAATTAACGTATATTTCCCAAGCATTACGCAGTTCAATCTATTAAGACATCGCGCCCCTCCAAAAAACTACAAAATTATACCTTCACACCAAACACCTCCGCCTTATACCCCCACAGTTCAAAGTCAGAAAACAACAAGTTTGTTCGTATTCCCGAAGCTGATCTAGTCAGTCGCAAAATATATTCGTTGACAGATTTATGAAAAACATGTTTGCTATGCTATGAATTGGAGACCAATGTACCAGAAACAGGCACCTAAGAGCGTCGTGACCCATGCACCGGAAACAAGCACCTAGGTGCACCGCGACCCATGTACCAGGAATGACCACCCACTCACCTGCTGGTAATCAAAATCTCAACATTTGAATTTGGGAATTACCCATAATCTCATTCTCGTCGTTTAGTGTTGTGTCATATAAATTCTGATGTTATGGACTAACACCAGGGTGGTCCTGGAATGAGAGTGTTCGTCGTTGTGAGTGGGCTTGGTACGAACAAGTAGACGTTACGTACCTCTTCTGTATTTTCCACATATCTTGAATCATATTGAATAGGAATGGGTACACATTGCAATGGTGATGAAGGGTGCATCATACTTTTAGATAGCTGATCAGTTGTTAGCCTTGTAGGGGTTATGGTTAAAGGAGACGATCGTCTTGGTTGAGTCTCTGCAACAGAGTGCCTCAATTGATTCATATCTGTAAATTTTAATGAAAAATATTGTTATACACTAACATAAAAAAAGTTTGTGACGAAAAAGTTTCGGTGCCAAATTACTTTTAATGGTAATGGTAACGTTAGAGTCGAGGAGTAAGGGACCCCGTCTCTTATTTGACTCTATGCTATTTAATGTAGTTGATGACTAGCTTTGTGGTCCAATTTGCAGTCCACCTAGTACAAATATCGTCTAACAAATGTACTGCTGTTTGACCATAAACGTAAGGAGTCTTCTGCGCAGTTCCGATTTCCCGATTCACTTCCGTTTCTACCGATTCTGGTAAAACTATAACTACACTGTATTTGGATATGGGCGCATTTCAATGGTGGTACCAAGCTCGTCTATATCGTTTTTTGACCTGTTATTGCCGCTCAGTTCAATAGCAGCTATAGAAAATATAATGATTCATTCTGCAATTAAATGATACAAAATTACTTTTTAAGCCTCCTGGTAACAAGATAAACGCACTCATAGATAAACGCACCTATAGATAAGCCCACCCATAGATAAGCCCACCCATAGATAAGCGCACCCATAGATAAGCCCACCCATAGATAAGCCCACTCATAGATAAGCCCACCCATAGATAAGCTCACCCATAGATAAGCCCACCCATAGATAAACTCACCCATAGATAAGCCCACCCATAGATAAGCTCACCCATAGATATACTCACCCATAGATAAGCCCACCCATAGATAAGCCCACCCATAGATAAGCCTACTCATAGATAAACGCACCCATAGATAAGCCCACCCATAGATAAACGCACCCATAGATAAACGCACCCATAGATAAGCCCACTCATAGATAAGCCCACTCATAGATAAGTAAACGCACCCATAGATAAACGCACCTATAGATAAGCCCACCCATAGATAAACGCACCCATAGATAAGCCCACTCATAGATAAACGCACCCATAGATAAGCCCACCCATAGATAAGCCCACCCATAGATAAGCCCACTCATAGATAAGCCCACCCATAGATAAGCTCACTCATAGATAAGCGGCTAAAGAAATCTGGTAGAAAGAACGCGTAGTTTGAAATACAATCATTTTCTCTTCTTTTTGTTGGATTTTTGTGGCACAAATAACCCATAAGTAACCCATGTTACTTCCTGGTGCTCCATGGAAACTTGCAGTCAGAATGATTGCACAAGTGAAACTTATCTTTGCATATTTCCCATAACCAATAAAGAATAATTATTCTATAGGATAAAATCTGGCTGTAAAAATGTTTTAATAAAATCGAGTTAGGCAAATTTGCAACTCCCCAACTGTCTAACTCGCAACTCCCTAACGCTAACAATTCTCACACTATAGAAATTTCCATAAACAAATCATAAAAAAAACTTACTGAACGAGTCTCCAATATGGTGATATGTTGAATCTGGACTTGTGACTTGTTTCGGAAGTGACGTCGGAAGTGACGTATAAACAAGCGACGCTGATTGTTGTTGTTGTTGATGAACAGATGCAACAGATTGTAATGTCTGTTGTTGCATGTTCTGATGTGTAGGAACAGCATAGTGTACTGTTGTCTGCTGTTGGTGAGGGGAAGCATTTTCTACTGTCTGTTGTGACTGCTGATTAGGAATAGATGCAGCATATTGTAAATTTGGTTGTTGTTGTAAATGAGCCGGAAAAGTTGATGCGTATTGAATACTACATGGATATGTTTGCTAAAAACGAAGATTTCTAACCCATCATTTTGAAATGTTGGATATCTGCTAAAGTTTTATATCAAATGATCGAGATCATGGATAAATATCACCCACTCCTACGACCATTAAACACTAGACTCAGGAAACGCTTACTCTGTAATTAGCGCCCTCCCATTCCAACGCCCTGGTTATTTTTTCTTAACAGTATTCCGTTTTTAGAATGTAAGGAAGTAATTTTTAGTAAGATTTACAAAGCGCTAGAACAGGAAATGCTGCCCAAAAATGATCGAGAAATTTTATTAACGCCCTTCCCCAGGGTTAACAACCATGGTATAATCATCATCACCATCTTAGACATATTTCGTATAATAATACAATATGTAATATAAAAGGATTTTTTTAAAACTCGTCTCCAGGGCTTCGTGAGAAGCCTTGAAGATTATTTGTTTATCATTATTAATTTTTTTTAAAACAATTAAGTATCCAAATTCCAATTTGTCGTCTGTGTGAATAAACTAGATAAATTCATATTTTGGTTACTATAGAGATTGAATTAAAAGGAATATGATTATCACTCTCAGGTGTTCCGTTTTATTCTATCTTCTGCAATTACACAAGCTTGGTCCCAGTTGATGTTTAAACACGCTGTTCTTATAAGTTTGCAGTGAAATGAGCAGTTTTTAAGGTAGATGTCCATAGTTCGCTGTTATAGAGGAATATGCTACTGTCAAATGTTAAATATTTTAATTTTAAGCCTGAGGTTTCCATAAAATATATTTTTCATGTTGGTATTCGCTGCAATTGCTAAGCCCTTTCGACGTTTTATATCTTCTTCTGTATCGATTAAAGAACCAAGGAATTTACCATGGTATACACAAAAAAAAGAAATGAAAAGAGATTGGATATTAAAACGATCATTTACGGTAAACAAGAAGCAGAATCTAGTCTGACCGATAAAAGGGACACTAAACATAAAAGTTGGATACCAAAAATAAAAGCGGGACCTTAGCATTAAAAAAGCGTGACTTCACAAAAACGATGAAACAGAATTCAAATCGTTCTGTCGCCCAATGGCAAAAACTTGTTCAAAGTCAGCAATAAGTACGCTAGAACAACTTTGAATTAAAGTCGCGTTGCAGAAGTCAAGTCTTTTTTTTAACAAAATTTATCCGATTCCCGGCCCTCGTCCGCTTGGCCCCTTGACCACTGGTACCTTACACTTACGATTTTATTTTAGTATGAAATAGTTATATATCAGGTTGAAAACGTGCGTCAATCATCAGAGTATGAAGTGTACTGTAAATCTCGTGCATAGAGGAGCAACTTAGATGTTACGTTGTGGAAGGAGCAGTAAAAACCGCTCTCGAATAAAGCGCCACACATTTTTTTTTATTTTAACACAGTGTAGATTACCTACGTGAATACCTCGATGTATCTCGGCCTATGCGCCAGCGTCACATTTTCAGCTCGGCCTATGCGCCAGCGTCACATTTTCAGCTCGGCCTATGCACATCGCACGTGCACTGATGTTCAAATGAATACCGAAAAAACCCAAAGAAATCAACAATGCTGATTGGTTTAATTCTTTGTTTATGTTTTTGCGGACTGAGCAAGACTCATTACGGAAAATATGACATTTGTTAGACCGAGCTAAACAAGTGAAGGTCTATATCGTATAGGTATGGTACAATTATGGACATAAATTATGGTAAAAAGACTAAAGTCTAATATTCCATGCTCTTTCCCCTCCCACAATTCAATGTTGGTCTTTATATTTGCTGTGTACATACAGGAAATAGGAAATTAACATTGAAGGTGGGGGGAGAGGGAAATCTTGAGATTTTTATTGATAATTTATGTCCACGATTGTAGATCAAACCTTACCGTAAATAATCGATTAAACGCCACCGGTCAACGCCTCTGTCGAATTTATTTATTTTATTTATTTATTCTTTATTTAGAGTTGTATAATATACAATAGTGCGTAAAATATACTAGTATAAACTACACTAATTCAGTCCAAGTAAACAGATTAAAAAATTATGCGGTAAAAACAGGGTTAGGGAATGCCTTCAAAATTGTGCGTTATTTATTGACGCCCAATGTCGTACAAACGCCCGTGCCTAACAAGCACCCCCGAAAATGTTGATTTTTTTAATAACGCCCACCAAAAACTAAACGCTCCCTCGTTTTAATGCTTCCTCTAATTACCCAACCCAGAAGCGGGAAATAACTGGAGGAACGTTGTATTTTGGATTCGTACTTGTAAATATCTGATCAGTATGGATGAAAATTGTCATACACCTCCATAGGTCACCTATAGAGCATTCGAACAAAACAAATTGATAAATCTGTAACAATCCGAAAGTTCCATTAAATTACAACAGAAAGTAGAGAAGATATTCACAAATGAACTGGAGACAAAAAAAAACTTGTAAACAAGTAACAAGTAAAGAAAAGTGATAAATTTCTATTACTTTTCATCGTTTTGTGTTTCTGATGATTAAAGTTCAAATATAACAGTTTTCATATTTACCTGAACATAATTTTGAAAATAAAACTTTTTGGCAAAAAAGCGATAAAAAACGTTTTAATAAATGTGTAACAAACCGAACAACCATCAAATTAAGAATCTATACGTTATAACTGCTAACACACTTAAAATGTTACAAAATTATCATTTTTATGTATTAGATGGATGAACATGGAGTATATTTTCATTCGTAGGTATTCAGAAGAGTCTGGTTAAAAAGATTTTAAATAAAATGATAAAACGGTAAAAAAAAAAGAAGAATTTTGTTACACCTTTATCTTTATCATTATTTTGTTAATCCTCTAACGAATTACTGTTCTCAAATGAGTTTGGTGGTGTATTGAACAACCATTCGTACTTCTTAATTTTCTTGAAAACATCATCTATCTTCATAGATAACAGTAGCATCGTTATGTTTTAATTATCACATTATCTTTGTTGCAATTAACTTTCTACCCTGTATAACAATACCCAACTGTCCGAGAAATTTTAAATTGACAAAGTTATTAACAAAAATCATATTTTTGCCTTTTTTCAATGTCCATAATAGTGTCTGATATTATGAACATGTCCTTTTACAAAACTGTCCTCATTTAAACCCGACCCCTTTAAAGTCGAAAACTTAAATAAACGCCCCGGGCGTTAAAAAAGAAGCAGTATGGTACAATGATAATTAACTCCGTTGGATATATAAGAGAAAAAAACGTCTACAATGAAAATCTTACACCCTTATCAATTAGACGCTTCTGTCGAATAAATAGACGCCCCCTTGTGTATATAGCCTGAGATATCAAATCGAAATATGTAAACGTAGGCTATACTCTCTGACCTATTATCCGTTTTATATCCATATATGGGAGAAGTAAAATACCATGAATCGTACGTAGTCCTGGATAAAGTGATCAGTAAACTTATTTTTATCCCCTGGAAAAAAGCTTCCCAGAAAAATACGTACCTAAAACTGGTCTCGCATAAACCAACTTTACAACTTATATCTTGTAAGTTAAAAACTCATTACTGTGTATTCTATCCTGCACCCCCTGTAGGGCAAGGGTTGTAGAATTGGATCGCGCAGTATTGTGGACTTTTAAAGTCTCACTTTCAGAGCTCTCACGAAGTTAGTAATAGCGAGTAGCTGCGGTCTTGCAGTATGGACAGGTTGCAAGCTCGCTAAAACCAGAGACTCACACCCTAAAACCATTTAAAACTGGCCAATACTT
This sequence comes from Neoturris breviconis, assembly GCA_032360805.1. NCBI lineage: Eukaryota > Metazoa > Cnidaria > Hydrozoa > Anthoathecata > Pandeidae > Neoturris > Neoturris breviconis. The sequence continues at coordinate 12,294 of JAULBZ010006289.1, forward strand.
TCCGAAATTTAATTGCAGGGGCGGGCAATCTTTGATTCTTGAAAGAAATTACTGGTTACAATTAATTAAGACCCTCCCCCCCCCCCTCTCAATTCGGAAAGAACTAGTAAATGGACTCCGCAGTTCTAGTGTCTTTACCAGTAACTGCAGACTTTTTTTTTTGCTCACTGGAATGAACTTGGAATTGATATTTACTACAAATACAAATGAACCCCCCTCCTCCC
>JAULBZ010006290.1:0-12517 GCA_032360805.1 Neoturris breviconis
TTTCGGTAACTATTATAAACAACCATTTGTTTTTACCAACATTTCTTGACAAATTAACATTCATAAACCTTGAAATACCTGTGCAGGAGTGATAGTATTTCAAGGTGTTTCCAGGCCTGACAAGTAAGCTAAATACCACTCCAGGGGCAGGAATTCAGGCCTAAGCTGGAGTATGACTGAATCATCATGGGTTCCATTTTGACCCTTCTACGGTTAATTTCATATATTTTACATCTTTTAGGGTAGAAAATGCCGGTGATGCTGGTTCTTTTATGTTTTCAGACTGATTTCAACGCTTGTGAATCGCTATTACTTTAAAGATCTTAATTTTCATAGCATACTTTAAGTTTTGAGGGGTTTAATTATCATGGGATTTCGGGCCTAACCATGAGAATTAAGAAATTAAGTTTTTAAATTAACTTTAAATTGAATATGGTCTAACTGTGAAATTAAATCCCGGCACGTTTAAAAACGGACCACATTAAATCCCTGCCAACACACAAATGTTTTGTGTTATGGACTGTGAAAATGTATGAAGTAGATTATGTCAATAAGACGCAATATTGACATTTATATAACAGTAGAACTTTATCTGGATAAGTGTTGCATTTTATACGCTCAATCGATTTGAAATATTAAAGTGTTACTTAATTCTTTTTTATATATATATATATATCTTAAGAACAGAAATTTTTGTTAATTTTTGCAAATTTGCCACAATTTTACGAAATTGAATGTTTGCAAAAAAAAAGTTTCTTTACCATTTGAGAAATTAAATGCTCGTAAAAATTTCCTTGCTGTACAATTTGCGAAAATAACTGTTCGTATATAATTTATTTTCTTGTCCTTTTTTTTTTCCTTTCAGGATGCGAATCCTTCTGTTTATAGTCAGTTAGTGAGTGTGGAAGAGAGGGGTTAGAAAAAAACATCACTGTTTAGAAGATAGTTATACTCTATTCATTTATCCATATGGTCTAATACCCTATCGTTTTTAGGTTGAGGCAATTACAGTTTTAAAAACGATTACAACTTGGACTGCTCAGATTGGGGTGAAGATTTGGAAAATATATATATGTCATGTGATAGATACTACAGATGAGGGAAATTTCGCAAACAAAGTTTTAAAAAGTGATTTATATTCTCTTAAATGGTGCCTTTTCTCACTTTTCTTCCTTAATTCACAAAAATTAAATAAAAATAAAGGTGTTTACTTGCTCTTATAGAGAACATGCAGCAAATTATTCTTATAATTAGAAGCCTATGCGCGATTTCATCAACTTTTGAAATGAGGAATCACTGTGAATTGGTGGAGGATTAAATTGTGAAGCTATGCTCAAAAATCCTCTTCCACAGTGGTTATTTGTTCTTATTTTAACACTGTAAATGACACATGTTCCACCTTGAGTAGCTATATTAAAGTCGACAAGATTAAATCTTTTTAACATTAAACAATATTCATGGACTTGTCTACACACAGGCCTGGAAATAATTTCCAGACATTACTTGTGGAGGAGTGTTTTTTAAATATATTGAGTATATTAAAACACTCCTTCACAGGTGACTTATTTCAAGACTTGACATAAGATAAGCATTACAATATATTTATGTGACAGCCCCTTATACTACTCTACATACAATAACAGTGTTTAAAAGAAGAAAAAATCATGTGGAGTAAGAAGGATATTTCCTCCTCATCAACGATTATTTCCTCATTTCGAATATTAACAATTACGCAAGATCAAGTTTCGAGATAAATTTAGGATTAATTAGGATAACAGAAACCAATTGATTGATTTCTTTTATGTTGACTACATTATAATGATTCCTAAAGATCATTTACAATTGCGTAAATGATGCATTTAATTCCGGAACTGAGCATTCTTGTTATACAAAGGACCTTTATAACATTTATCTGACATCATGAAGTTTGCTATCTTTGGTATTCCCTACAAAATAAATAAATTATTGTCACAAGAACAAGTTTTGAAACATCAGCATATTAATCACTGTAGAGGAGAGCTTTTGAGCATAGCTTCGGGATACAAAACCTGAAGCTATGCTCAAAAATCACTCCTCCATAGTGACTATTCACTCTTATTTCTAACATTGAACAATGAATATTCCATTATGCAGTGCTTAAAGAAAGAGGAAATAATTACGGTGGAGGAGGTATTTTAGAGCAGTGAGGAGGAGAGATTCTTCAGCATAACTGACTTTAAGAATATTTATGCCGGGCTTTTGAGAGGTGAATTCAGCTGGGGGCGGATTCTGCCACCCCTAAGATCTCAGGATTGGCAGCACCTTAACTAAGGAAACTTGGTATGGTAATACTACTATATAATAAACATTTTAAAGACAAAAATATTTGCTAACATCATCAAATATCACACATCGGTATGAAATTTTTAAAGAAAAAGTGTATTTTCTTTGGAAACCAGAATTTTGGTAGGTATTGAAATGAGTGGGGAAGGGATGAAGTATAAACATGTATACAAACATGGGATTATGTCATAAAGCATACTGTCTAAATATAGACAAAAGTGGCCCATTTAAGCATAATGTATGACGGGAATCCTAGTGTATATGAAAAAATAAAATAATACCTTACATCATAAGTTCTTTTTTAACTTATATTACAGCATCAATAAAATAATTATATAAAAATACAATATAAACCTCAAATAACTGCCAGACATCATTTGTGGAGGAGTGTTTTTTAGTATAAATTTTCAGCTGCAAACGATACTAAAAACACTCCTCCACAGGTGAATCCTGCCAATTACTTTTACGATATAGTGAAGGACTTACCTCAAAATTCTTCATAAAATTCTAAAAACAAAACATCATTATAATTATCAGTTGTCAAAATAAGAGGAAATAATCACTGTGGAGGAGAGATTTATGAACGTAGCTTAAGGCTTTGGAGTCTGAAGCAATGCTCAATAATCACTCCTCCACATTGATTATGTACAAGAACATCATGTAAAACCTTGGCCGACATACGATGTTTTAACAATGTAAAAAATAACGTTTTGACATCTTTCTGATGGTGATAAGACATCACACCCTCTAGGATTAACGCTGAATATTAGTTTCAAAGTAGACTTAATATGTAATAGATGTTGTAGAATTGATTGCAATTTCCAATGGCACACTTTAATATTATCTTTTATCGGCATTAACTTCATGTTCTGTTGGTGGATAAGTATTATATTGAAGCAACGGAATTGAAAACAGCCCACCAAATGGAACAAAAGTTTAATCCAGATTTAAATGATTCACATATATTAATCATTATACATCATAGTAACTTTTCTTTGAAATAAAATACATCTATCATCTTATTTCCTATTATATTTCTTATTGGGAATAATTAATGTTATAAATTCTTCAAATTTATAACATAACATGGTTTCTAGAGTTTTCTTTATTTTATTTCTCCAAAAATTGAGGAAGAATCTTCGGCAAAAAACAAAAACAATCTATGGTCAAAGTCTCAAAAGAAAATTATTTTTAAAGGAGAACTAAGGTCTGAAAATCTTTTTCTGAATTTCAGACTGAGATGTCTAAAAATTCATAAAATATCATTAAATTTAATCAAACGTTCAAAAATCGCAACAGAACCCTGATATTTGCCTGTGTAATTGCCATCAAAATCACTCACGGTCGTGGCCATATGCAATTAAAGGTCATATATACAAGCTATATATGCATACACTACATGTTACCACATGACGTTACCAAATTTAAATATGGTACCATGCCTTTTTAGTCCATTGGACTAAAAATGTCATTTGGACTTTTCGTGCCCTATACTTGGTCCTTTGTGAATGATGGAACATATTTTTGTAAATCCTTCCAAAATATTGCCTTGAATACTGATACCAAATTTCAAAATGGTAGCAATTCAGAAACATGGCCTAACAAGAAAAGTGGAACGTCGACACTAATGCAAAGCGATAGTAATAGCCCATCCAAACTCCGTTTAATGGGCTAACAATGAGCAAATATTTCAAATCTAAATTTCAAAAATTCCTTATTGTGGCCTTATTTGGCTTACTCATCCATAGTGGTGTACCTATTCACTGACTTTAGAAATTCTGTCAATAGCATAATTTATTTTTACCACAAATATTATTATTTATAAAACTTCCAGATGATCAACATACAACACAAGTTACTCTCAACTTCTTAAATAACACGTACCGTTAAATTGCCATAAGGTTCCAGTATATCACTTTCAAATACTCGTTGCTGATCAAGAAATTCATACATAATAAAATCCACATATGTTAACTAAACATAACAACAATAAACTTGATATTGAATACATCATACACTATATAAGAATGCTATAGTATTCCTATATTGTCATATTGTTATGCTTTTATGTATTTCTATTAAATGCTTGCATTATGTTAGAAATAAAACCAAGTAAAACCACAGATAAACAAGATTTAGAGGGCTCATAAAATTATGATGTCATCACTATTTTTAAACGGTCACAACTCCATGTTTAAATACCTTTTGATTGGTCCGACAAAAGTTGAAAATACTGACTTTTATTTTTTCTTGACTATAAATCCATGTCATTGCTCACCTGGCAATGGGGTAAATTTACGAGTCATCTTGGAAATTTAATCTTTCTTATGTTAGGAACACATTCCAGAAAAATCTAAGGTTACACTGTTTGCCAGTTTTTTCTATCAAAATCCCTGTCTATTATAAACATGTTTTATAAACATGTTATATAATTTAGGTGTAGTGTATAGGTAACAGTAGGTTACATGTATATCGGATTTATGTAAATAGGATATGCATATAGGCTATATGTGTATACCAAGGTGATATGCATATAAGCTATATGAATATAGGTTATGTATATAGACTACATGTATAGGCTATATTCTACAAGTATATAGGCTATACGTATATGATATATGCATAGATTATACGTATGACTAGAGGCCATATTTGTATAGGATAGGCTATATGTATATAGACTTAGGTATAATCTTTATGAATATCTATAGGCTAAGTGTATATAGACTGTGCATGTACTTAGGCTATATGTAGATAGATTATATGAATATAGACTATATGTATACAGGCTATGTGTATATACGCTATATGCAGGTAAGCTATACGTCTACATGTATATAGCAGGTTCATAAGGCTATGCACATAGACAATACAATAGACATAGACAATATATAGGCTATATACTTTTAAAGTTTTTAAGAAACTGTGTTTTTTAAAATTGACTTGTTTTTATCAACTGTTCAAATTTAAAGATAAAGAAACACTAGACAATAGAAGAATGTGATAGAATACCTTTTTTTTGAAATAACTCCTTTTTATATTAAAATACTTTCCTTTATTTTACAATTCAAACTGGGAATAATTATTACTATAAACTCGTTAACTTTATAACAAAACATGGTGCAATAACATTTTATGAACTTTAATCACCTTTAATTATGTTTTAAATATTCAATATATAAGAAGGAAGGAAGCTTCTCAAACAAAATGGATACTTTAATAGTTTTCTGTCAAGTCTGCTCCCTTGACAATATTTTGGTACAATTTGGGTCAACTTTTAATTAAATGTAGTGAGAAAATCTCATAGAAGTCAAAGTTTCTCCAAATGTGAATGTGATCAAAGTCTCGTAGATAGAAAAACCTTCTAACTCCAATTGTGATTGTGGTCAAATTCTTATAGAAAATTAAAATTATCCCCTTATCGTTTGGTTATATTTGGATATAATATTTAGGTTAATTTTTACTTAAATGTGATCAAACTGTCTAGATATCAAAATGTATATAGGTGGCTACATATATTAACATAAGATATATGGAAACAATATGACAGAATTCCCTAAGGGCTTCTAATAAATAGAGGTATGCTGTTTTAAAAGAGACAATGTATTTCAAAATTAAATAAAGACTTGTTTCTATCATCTGTTAAAATTAAAAACACTACACAATAGAAGAATGCAAGGAATACATTTTCTTTGAACTAATACTTTCTTTTATTTACAATTCAAATCACCTTGAGAATATTATTGTAATAAAGTAATATGAGTCTTAATCTCTCCCTTTATCATTTTGGGTATGATATTTGGGTTACATTTTAGTTGAATGTGGCCAATTGTAATCTCATTGTAATCTCATAGAACTTTCGAAAATAAGTCTTCACTTTTGAAAAATTTCTTTTTCACCAATGCTTGGTCCCGTGTTGGTGAAATTGAAAAAAATTAACCAGCAGTCTTACAATTCCAGTATGTTTCAATAGAACTTACCTTATCAGAAGCAAAAAACTTTCTGCCACTTATAAAGTTATCAAATCTTTTCAAATCAACTTGTATGATCTTTAAATATCTTGCTGTATTTACCTTAAGACAAAGAAGGGAAGGTTTTTGATGAGAATCACAAGAGAATAACTATTAACGATTAAGTGATACAGCAAACGAAAGGGTTGATCTTTATTAGACAGAATATTCTGTGCTTAAGCCAAAATGTGGCATTCCATTGGTAGAAATAGACGTCACACAAAGTGTGCCATCAATTTCTACCAATGGGATGTCTGTTTTTGGTTTTCACGCTGAATTTTCTGTCTAATGGAAATCTGTCTAAACATTCAGTGTTTAAAATTTGAACAACTGCCTTAAGGGAAAAGTTTCTGCAGAATCTATTTCTGTAATTGACTCTGTCAATTGTTTTGCAATATTCTACAGAACTTAGTTCTATGAATAATGATTATTCACTCATCCTGTGGGAACTTATTTCTGCAATTGGCTGATCTTTATAAAATTCTGCTGAATAAATATCTGAGATTGAGATGTAGTAAAAACAATTTATTGTTAAAAAAATGTCAGCAAAAATCAAAAAAATCAAAAAATGTTATCTGACTTACTGTTAAACTTATATTTTAACTGAACTTGCATATTTATATATATTTTTTAATATGAGAATATTCTGTGGAACCCATTTCTGCAATTAAAGGTTTTCTATGCATTCAGCGGGAACTTATTCCTGCGAATAGGGAGAAAATCGCAGATATATATTCCCAAAGAAACATTATCTGCAGGTATTTCTTTCGCCAAGATTTCTGCCCTTAAGGTAACACGATGATTCGATTAAGCTCCTGCCAGTTATTAAATTCTCGAGCTTAGATGAGAGTGGTTAATTGATATGGGTGTTCATTGTTCTTTTACAACTTAGCACTGAATTTTATTTCAATGGGAGCTTTTTCTGCAGGTTGGAAATGAAATAGACAATAAGAAGAAGAACACTGTATCAATAACGATATAAATGTTAATTCAGAATAGAAATATTAGTTAAATGATCTTCTTATCTCATCTATTCTATATGGAAAATGTGGTATAATACTTCATGAACCCATTTTTCAAATAAATAGTCCATAGGCACTTATCGAAGCAGCCACTTATTTAATAATTGTGCATGACACAGGCTCCTGGAACAAAATCCGAAAGTATAATAACATATATGGAAAGTTCATTCTTTTAGCTTTCAGTATATACTTTTACTGTGTAATAACAAGAAACTATTAACTAGCAGCCATATTGAGCGGGCCAATACAGGAAATATGAGTTCAATATAATTGGCTTAAAATTATAATTATTCAGTTACTTGAAGAAGGTGAGAATAGTTTATTGCATTTGATTTAATACAAACCTTCTGTCAATATACAGACCTCACAAGCTTGGTCTGCATTATTAACCTCGGGCTTGTATTTCTTGATACAGAGTAACAACACTGTTAATAGTCTCTCTTTACTTAAGTAAAACGGATAATAATCCATGTACTAACTGTTTATTTCGTGCATTACCAGAGAATATTGACTTCCGTCATGTGAGCTATACTCTGACGCCAGTCAATATTCTCCGTTAATGCCCTCATAAACAGTTAGTATAAGACTAGTATCAATTCTGTATACTTAGCAACCATAATGGTTGCTTAAAACAAAACAAAGTTAAAACAAAACATTCGGTTTAAAAAATATCGGTTTGAAAAATATTCATGTTACTCAGTTGCATGCACATCAAACAGTCAGAGTATAAGCTGCTTACATAGCACCTTGACATGCAGCTTCTAACAAGCAACAAGACATGTCAGATTTATTAAGCTCAGTGATGACGAAGAATTTGCGTTTGATATATGGAATTCATCCTCAAAATACAAACCCTCTGTCAATATACAGACCTCACAAGCTTGGTCTGCATTATCAACCTTGGGCTTGTATTTCTCGGTACTATGTCAGCAGCTTATACTCTGACTGTTTGATGTGCACGCAACTGAGTAACATGAATATTTTTCAAACCGATATTTTTCAAACCGAATGTTTTGTTTTAATCAAACACAATAAATTATTCTATCCTTCTTTAAGTAACTGAGTAATTAGTTTATGATATAGACATTCACTTCTACAGAGGTTTACACATGTAGACTATGACATAGACCTTCACTTCTACAGAGGTCTACACATTTAGGCTATGATATAGACCTTCACTTCTACAGAGGCCTATACATGTAGGCATTGAGTATACAATCACGACAACGGAAATGCAAGCATATGTGTAAATTATTAAAGATAATAAGGTAAGAGTATATAATATGTAATAACTGTAAGAGTGCACCACATCAACAGAAAAGAGTACAGAGCTAGTGTTTTAGAAACTGATTGGTTATTTCATAATGAAAATACCAATGAATAACAAGTTTGTTGACACAGAATTCTCCTTCATAGATACTGAAAAAGTAATTTATAAAGAACAAACCTCAAAATTTTCTGGAGTAGATTTATAAGTTAGATTCCAAAATTTTGTGGCGAAGTCCATTGCCTATTTCAGAAAGATATAATTACTGTGTAATTAATAAATGTGTGTTATTTCGATGAGATTGCATACCAATATTGATTTTAGAAAGTGTAAAATGCATAGAAATAAACAGTGGAATAAAGGGTGTAGTATTGAAAGTAGCCAACCAAACCGAGTGAAAATTAAATCTAGCACATAAATATGATTTGCATACATACATTATACATCATAGTCTTATGTATACATCAGATAAAAATGTAGAATATTCATAACCTAATATTATATAGGCCACATACATATGCAATACATAACACAAACATATGCTATGTATACAGAAAAAATCCAAACCAGTCCTTGCTGTGAATAAAATGCAGAGGCTTAAAGCTATGGTACGCTCTAGAAGCTCACCTAGATTAATGATTTGTTTAAAATACATGTCGCCCACGATGGTTGAACGATAAAGAATTTTTTTGCTATTTAGATCCTTTAAAACAGTCTTAAATCGTTTAATTTCGGTTTTAAAGCCAAAAACTTCCCCTGTTCCCCAAATTTTAAACGTAGGAAGTTTCACTTTGTTTCCTTTTGATGTCAATTTTCAAAATTCAACATGATATGTGTGCATGCACGATCAAGCGCCTTTTACAGTAAGGACTGAAAAAATGATGCATACAAGCTACATGTATGCAGGATATGTATATGTAGGCCATATGTATATTATATAAGCTAAAGGTAACACACAACACAAACAGAATGCTTTTACTAAATGTTTAAAAGTTACCACATAAAATATTCTTCTTTCTAATTCACAAAAAGGATTAATTAATATAAACTCATTAACTTAACATTACATGTTTTACACCTAATTGCTTTTTAATATTCACATTATATTTTAAAAAAAAAATTGCAGAAGAAAGCTTCCAAAATCAAAATAGAGACTTTAATTCCAAAGATTCTAAAAATTCTTTAAACAAAAATTATCTCTTATCAATAAATTCGTTTTTCTCCAAAAACTGAGGAGAAAGCTTCCCCAAAATACAAAATGGCTGCCAAAAGAGATTCATGGTCAAAGTATCATAGAAAATTAAAATGGAAAAAATGTCTCCACTTTTGAAAAAGATTCATAAAAAACCGTTTAGGTGAATGTGACCTCATAGAAACGAAATGTTAGAAAATTGTCTCTACTTTGAAAAAAAACCCATTTATGTGAGTCCTTCTAAAATATTGCCTCGCATGCTTGTACCAAATTTCCAAATGATAGCACTTTGAGAACATGGTCTACTAAGAAAAGTGGGACACTGCCACCGTAAAGTGATGGAGCTTGATCTTGTTTGGCAGGGTAAAAATTACAAAGAAATAATTTTGGTGAATGTGGTCAAAACCTCATAGAATTTAAATTTGGCCGCCAGTACCCAATTTCATGATAGTACTATGACTTTAGACTAAAAATGCAATTTTGGCCTTTTTGCCCAAAACTCAGACCCAAGTGGACAATATCAAAAAGGTTTTGTCGAGCGCCTAACATTCTGGTATCAAATTTCAAAATGGTAACACCTTAGGAACATGGTAAGAAATTGCAGACACCACAAAGAGATAGTAATAGCAGATGATGTCCAACAGTTATATTCAGACAGACTTGATTTGGACACAATTTGAAATTTGTTTGGCACCCTAAAAAGTTCTTTCCTCTTCTTTTTCCAATAAATTAAGTAAATAATAATAGAGAAAAAGGTCAAAGTGCAGTAGCCTACACAAAAGCGAATAATCATTGTAGAGAAGTAATATCTAAGCATAGGAGTGCACAAAAATCCCATCGACCACTGAAGTCCTTTATTATGATAAAACTAATTATCTGCAAGATTGTTGAATTTGTTCAGTGGTCAGAATAAGAAAAAATAATCATGGCAGAGGAGTGATCTTTGAGCATAGCTTTACTCAAACATTCCTCCTCCATAGTGATTATTTGTTCTTGGTTTGACTACTGATGCCAGTACTTTTTACTGCAAACATTATTTTGAACTTTTCTTTTAAAAATAATTGAATTCTATTATCACCAGCTAAAAAAACAACCTGGTTTTCTAACATATCAATCCGAACTTTTTCAATCTCTGTTTCACCATCTAGTAAAAAGAAAATTTACAGTGTTCATCAATACGATCTTCCTATGGTACATCTAGCACCATCAACAAGGCCTTCCTATGATACATTTGGCATTATCAATATGACCTCCCTATAGTACAACTAGCCATCATCAGTAAGACCAAGGGCCGAAGTAAAGGGTGACACTTTGCATTTCGCGAACCATTTTTAAAAGTATTTTCTGTTTTTTTATTGCATAGCTCGACAGAAATTCCAATAAATACTTTTTGCTAACCAATTTGAGTTCCAAACTTCAAGCCTTGAGACCTTCCTATAATACAAATAGCACCATCAACAAGGCATCTGGCATCATCAATAAGACCTTTCTTTATTCCCAGACTCGTGGGGAAATCAGATAACTTTTTGCCTATTTCCACATTCAATTCATTCAGTTCCACAATCAGATTATTGTTTTTATGCATCAAACTCACCCAATTTGTTTTTTCTCCCAATATATCTCATAATCTAAACAATATACAAAAATAAGGAACGGTTACTATAAATATCTTAAGAATCTGGCAAGAGATCATCTCAAATTTTCATTTCAAAAACCACTTTTCTGGTTAACTTGAAGATACTAAATGTTATCAATGTCAGCAATAATCCCAGTGGGCAAAAATCTGTTTAAAGTATGAAGTAAAGACTGATTGATTTCGATGATTTCGATGCTATTTTAGAGTCTTCGAAGAGGGTTTTGCCCACTGTGATAAAACCGTATTGAAGGATATTTGTCAGCAATGGATTGGCACATTGTGAAAAGGGACCCATATATAGCTTCGTATACAGCCTCTGTATTCCGATATATGAGCTATATGGATTTGCATTCATCAGTCTTTCAAGCAGTGTGATTTAACTAGAAATACTACTGAACTCAGTGAGAAAAAACCTATTCACAGTTAGCAGTAAAGACACTGGAGCAAGGTTAGAAATATCCATCTAGCGTCTTCACTGCAGACTTTGAACAAGAGTTTGCCTACTGGGATGGCATATAAGCAGCACCTACAGCATTGCTTTGTGTAATTTTAATATCACCATCGATAAAATATGGCAGCTAAAAAGAAGATAATGGAGAAACATAAATAGCAGTATATCAATACACTTGCCTGAATATACCGCTGGAAAACACCTGTGGAGGAGTGTTTTTTAGTAGTGTCCAGCTTTTAAGCTGAACACTATACTCAAAAAACTCTCCTCCACAGGTGATGTCCAGCAGTTATATTCAGGCTTGAAATGTAGTGCTCGAAATAAGATCAAACAATCAGTGGAGGGGCAAAATGCTCAAACGTCACTCCTTCCCAGTGATTGTGTTCTCTTATTTTGATCACCGCACTTGTGAAGCATCCAGTCAACTACTTGTAAATAAGCCTTGAAATAACTGCAAGACATCACCTGCTAAGCCTTGAAATAACTGCAAGACATCACCTGCTAAGCCTTGAAATAACTGCAAGACATCACCTGGTAAGTCTTGAAATAACTGCAAGACATCACCTGTTAAGCCTTGAAATAACTGCAAGACATCACCTGTTAAGCCTTGAAATAAC
>JAULBZ010006291.1:0-12516 GCA_032360805.1 Neoturris breviconis
ATATTTCAGGTTGATTTCAACCAAACTAAAGTTAATGACAATCAATTTATGACAATCACAAGATTTATGTAAGTATGTTAAGAAGTACTATTAAACTTATTATGCTGAGAGAGGGGGGATTCTGTCACTCTCACAGGGTTTTTTAAATAACTTTTTTGTGTATAAGTTAAGCTCTTGAAACTTAGTCCTATTTAGTATAAATGTAATTCACATATTTTTAAAACTTTTTGAGGCCATAGCATGTGATCTTCAAAAGATGTTATTGGTCATTTTTCAAAACCAACTTTCTAATTGTCTATTAAATCCTTAAGGTGGTACACAACCAGAAAATGTTGAGTTTTTCGATTTTATACTTTTTGAGTACTCTGAACCTTCCTCGACCGTTTAAAAAAAACCTTAGGGCAAGTGTAAGGATTTTCCTTAGTAACGCCCCTAGCAACAACCAAAACAAGTTGATACAGTCTTAAAATAGTCTGAATTTGGGGAATAAAAATGAAACGTAAGGGCGGCAGAAATCTGAGAGACAGAAGCACAATGTGTCTAGTTTGCTTTTCCGCGCTAAATTCCATATTTCAAACCTCCAAAACATCTAAAAACTTTTTCCTGGTGGATTTTAATAGTTATATATATCTTAGAATTTTTTTTTTTTTCCTTCTTTAATTCCTTTTTCTCGGATTTCGATTTTTGCTTAGTCTGCGCAACTTCAAAACCTGAATTCTCAGCAACCAATCAGAGATTTTTAGTATTTGTTCATCTCTATATATAGAATCATTTGTCCTGTAAGGATTTTTATTTATTTTTCTAAAAATTGTAAAAATAAAGATGCTAATTGGATATTTTGAGTATTTGAAGGGGAAAAATCAGCGTAATTATAAAAAATGTGATATTTGATGCCATAATTCCATATTTAGAAAACTTACAGTACAGATGGACTAGAACACTGTGACAAACATCTGTAGAAAGTTTCATCCCATTTGGTGTAGCAGAAATTGCTAAATTATGTTTCAAAGTTTTGCTCAAAACGCTGTTTTTACAACAGCTTTTCCGCCATTATGAATAATTAAGGAAGTTACTTTTAGATTTTTTAGGCTTTTTGTGTTTGTAGTTTCATGTAGACTTTATTTCAACAAAAAACTTGCACTAATTGATTATCTTTTTAAAATTTCATTGTTTTGGTTGTGTACCACCTTAGGGTCCATTTTTTTCAGACATGGAATAACAACTCACCGTTTCAACTGCCTCCACCATGTATGAAAGAAATGGAAGTGGAAGCCCTTTTTAAATAATTATTATTTACTTTTTATTATTTAATTATTACTTTTCGGTAAACTTCCGTTCCGCGAATTTCGCTTCGTTACTTTCATTTTCTTGTTATTTTTGCGTTAGCCCTGTTTGATTTGCATAATTATGCAATATTTCTCCAAGCAACATAATTTATGCAAATAGCCTCGTTTACGCTTTGCATAAATCCCATACTTTCAACCGAAAATGGTACAAAAGAAATGGGTTTTTCAGTGCGTTGAGTTGAAGAAGAGTTTGACCATGAAATCTTCTGTCTCCACAAAGTCCACCGTTTGTTCTACTCAGTGAGCAGAACAAACGGTGGACATATTTTTCCCACCAAATGCATGAAAGAAATGGGAAAAAGTGGAAATGGTGGACTGGGTGGACATTCTTGTGTAGGAAAAAAATGGACCCTCATAGTATTAAAAATACAAATGGCAATAACTCATTTACCTAGTAGGCAAAACTTGTTCAAAGTCCTCAGTAAAGAAGTTAGACGTTGTTCTAGCGTCTTTATAGCTGACATTGAACAAGTTTTGCCCACTGGGTAATACTGCTATTGACTTGATGATTAATTGCTTTAATATCTTTGATCTGGCATTAATGTTAGGATGTCCCAATATCATGATGTCATGTTGGATTTTTATTTTAAATTTTGGTATTTTTGCCAAATTTGGTGCATAATTCTGAGAAAATTACATCATTATTATGAAAAATCTGGAAGGTATGTTAAATATCAATGTATTCTTTTTCAGAAACACAAAACAGAATGTAAAAATACATTCTAAATCAACACACTTTTCATTAAAAATTTCACATGGATGTGCTATTTTTGATGATGTCAGCAAAAAATTGATGATCCTCCCCTGCTAAATTAACCTCTCAAAAGCCCAGAATATGGTTAAGTTATAAAATAAATATATTTTCATTTCAAATTGAAAAATAATTATTTTCATCTATTTGACAAAAATATTTTCCTCCGATAAATAAAATAAATGAACAATTCTTTGATTTTTCTTTCCGACGATTTCTTCAAAATTGAGTAGAACAAAACATTAATTTCAAATATTAGATAATAATACATATGGCCGGAATGGAAACTAATCATGAATAACTTCCCTTCTTGTATACATGTAAATTTGTGAAGCTAATTAGTTGTTATATACTGTACATAAACATACAGAAGTTAAATTTACTGTACATAAATACACAGAAGTTAAATGCTTTGTTCTGAAAACCAACATACACATGTATATTAAAAAATTAAAGAAGATACATACAATTCTTTATTAATATTCAGGAAATATTTTTATTACAAGCCTCATATAACGGTCGAACATTACCTGTGGAGGAGTGTTTTTTGAGTAGTTTTTAACTTTGCAGCTCCTCCAAGAACACTCCTCCACAGGTGATGTTTGACCATTATATTGAGGCTTGATATTATGAAAAATAAGAAACATTTAATCTAAATTTCTCAGGGGCTAAAATCACTGCCAGTTATCACTGTGAAGGAGAGATTTTTCAGAATATTTTCAGCCAATTTGGCTGAAAATATTCTGAAAAATCTTTCCTCCACAGTGACGTCCAGCTGTTACCCCTGATATCTAATGGTGGTTTTAAGTTGAAGTCCAGTAAAACCAATCTCTTGCTCTTGAAAAACAGGTATTCAAACTAAATAAAATTTATGTAATTGTAACAATACATAAATAACCCAAATAATGGTACGAAAATTCAATATTAAATTAGATGACTATGTCTATGACAAATCAGGATAGGAACTACGTCAAACCAACTTATTAATATATCATAAATGTCATGGCTAGGTTATCAATTAAGATACAAAATTCTCAAATAAAACCAAAGATAAGTAACGGACACAAAGATAGACTACATGCAAATGATATTCATATTGATTAACTCATTCTCTTTGGAGAAATTAGCAGATGTTGTACTAGAAGAATTAAACTTAGATAAGAAACACCTCCATAAAAGATAAAAGGATTGTAAGTAAACATTATAATACAACAAAGAGAATATTTTTCATTTAAAATGCTTCAAGTCTGAATTTTAATGTTGAATCATTATAAAAGAAGCACAAATTGAGTAGGAACATCCACAAGCAAAATATTTTTTTTAGAAAACGAAGAATAAAATCGATGGAGAATACTATTTGTTTGTTTCTTCTGATGGTAACCGCAACGATCGTCTGTAGCTACCCTTTCAAAGATGAAGAAAATATAGTTGAAAATTTAGTCAACAGGGAACATATTTTAACGTGCGATAAAGAATGTCAAGATATGGCTGCCTTACAAGAAAAAATTAGAGCAGCATGGGAAGGAGTTCGAACATTCGAGAGAAGAAATGAGGAAAATAGTGGACAATAACGACGACGTAAAAGTAACAAAATAAAATCATTATCAACAATAGTATTCATATAATTTATAATTATTACAATAGTATAAAGAAATCAATTCATAAATAGAAGTTCTTGTGTTTTTACTACAAAAATCAAGATTAAGAAGTGTAAATTATTACAACCAATCATTTCCCTTCTTCACAGATGCTATCTCTGTGGTTAATGAATCAATCCTCAAAATAACAGTCAGACATCACCTGTGGAAGAGTGTTTTTGGAGCGCTTTTTAGGTAGTTTCAGCTTCAAAGCTAAAACTATATTCGAAACACCCTTCTCCACAGGTGATTTTCAGTAGTTATAATCAAGCATGCTACTCTAGAGAGCACCTACAGTCACTATGAGTATAATGAGAATATAATTGTTCATAGAATTTAGGATGATTAAATTTATCAATAGGTAACTTTGGAAGTCCATTCGTAAGATGTCCTAAAAACAAGTCCATAGTTCCAATAAAGGGGCAGTGGTCAAAATAAGAGTAAATAATTACTGTGGAAGAGGGCTTTTTGAGCATAGCTTCAGGCTACAAAGTTTTAAGCTATGCTCAAGAATCACTCCTTCACAGTGATTATTTACTCTTATTTCAAACACTGATACAGTGCCTTTTTTGTATATATTTTGGTCAAACTTCAGTGTTCAAAATAAGAGTGAATAATCACTGTAGAGGAGAGAATTTTAAGTATAGCTTCAGGCTTTCGAGCTCACAATCTCACATCCACAGTGATTATTCGCTTATTTTGAACATTGTACTTTGTATTTTTTTCAATACGTATAACAGAAAATTCCTATTGAAACCACATTTTAAGATTTGTCACTAAGTATTAGAGCAGTGGTCGAAATAAGGGTAAATAATCACTGTGTAGGAGAGATTTTCGAGCATTGCTTCAGGCTTTCTAGACAAAAACTATGCTCAAGAATTGCTCCTCTAGAGTGACTATTTACTCTTATTTTGATAACTGCATGGCAAAGGTATTGAAAGTAACCAGCCAAACCAAGGGAGTGTTAAACTTAACATGCGGAAATGATTCACATAAACACGTTATACAATAATACTAT
This sequence comes from Neoturris breviconis, assembly GCA_032360805.1. NCBI lineage: Eukaryota > Metazoa > Cnidaria > Hydrozoa > Anthoathecata > Pandeidae > Neoturris > Neoturris breviconis. The sequence goes on from JAULBZ010006291.1 coordinate 4,753, forward strand.
GCATAAAATACTATAATAATGGTGTTTCTATATTGTCATCGTGTAGTTTTAGATGATTAATATGCTTAAACGTAGCGGTAAAAAAGATAGACGGCAGTCTTCCATTAAAGAGATAGTTTGAAGTAAGAAAGAACAGTCAAAAAGTGTACCAAAGGATTATGCTAAACAAATCGCATTTGTCTTGAGAGTTGAATCATTACTGAAATAGCTTTTATCTCTTGAGACTAAATTTGTATCAATTTTTACAGCAACTAATCAAAAAACATGTTAAAGGGATATTTAATTTGGTTAAGGGTGTTCTTGATTGGCAAATACACAATTTCCAAATTTTATTGGGAGTTTAATTTAGCTATAGAATAGACCTTATTGTGTGAAAATGAAAAACGCTCCCCTTCACAGAGGTTGGGTAATTTACATAGGAAAATTGAGCCTCTTTAGAGGAATAATAGTAAACAACACACAAAAACTAGGAATATGCGGAAAAGTCCATACATAACCCATTTGTTGAAATTGACATCACGCATAGACATTTCCATTGGTAGAAATTGACAATAGAATGTCTTCTTTAAGCTTAAGCGTTAAATTCCCCACCTAATGAAAACCAACCTTTAGATCATTCAAACAAGGTTTTTGCGGAAAAGTTCCATGGTGAGAATTTTTATCTCACTTTTAAGAATTATAGAAGATAAAGCAAGCCTTCTAAACTTTTCTTGCGTATTGATAAGATAAGTTATCTAAAGTTAAATTTAACCATTATTAAATCTTTAATCTAACAGCTAATCTTTAAAATTTATATTCTGAATAATATTAATGACGTCAAGAGAAAGTGAGTACATGGAAACACATTTAGAGAATAGGAAAATTACTGGGTATGATATTGTAATGCAGCTATGTAAAGAAGACATATAGAAAAGTATAGTACAGTACAAAACAGAGTAGTAAAATAATATAGTACAAAGATAGTAGTTTAGTAAAATCGTTCGAAATAACATCTAAGTGAGTCCTTATGGGGCCGGTATTATTAAACTTTATTTCAAATCCAACTCTAGATGCATTCAGTGTTCCAAATAAGAAAAAAGAATTAATGTTGGGGAGGGATTTTTGAGAATTGCTTTAGGCTATAAAGCCTGAAGCAATGCTCAAAAATCACTCCTGAACAGTGATTATTTGCTCTCACTTGGCACAATGGCATTGAAACTATAAAATAATCTTTGTTGACACCAATACAATGGTCAGCAATCACCTGTGGAGGAGTGTTTTTTAGTAGTTTTTAGCAGCAAAGATGAAACTGTACTCGAAAACACTGCTCTACAGGTGATGTCTGACCATTATTTTGAGGCCCGTCGATGTAATGTTAGATTTTTCACTGTGAATCTTGAACTAAGTAATATATATAGTCGCCCTGGCTAATTCTATTACTTCAAAACTACTCATCGCTGTATAATTCATGCAATAATTCATTATACTAACTGTTTCCCTCAGGTGATAGTAAAATAGGCTAAGTATAGGCATGTTACTGCATAGTATAGGCTAAATATATTGGTTATAAGGCATAGGTTATATACATAAGATGCATAGACAACACATGGTTTCAGTGTTTTAAAGAACTCGTGTCTTTTAAAACCTAAATTAAACATATCAAGCCTTAAAATAATGGCCGGATATCACCTCTGAAAGTGTCTTTTTCATACAGTTTTCAGCTTCAAAGCTGAAAACTATACTAAAAAACACTCCCCAACAGGTGAGGTCCGACATTTATTTCAAGGCTTGCAACCTTGTCAAACAGTAGCCCAGGTGCAAAATATTCCACTTCAGTGGTCAAAATAAGAGGCTTTGTGGCCTGAAGCTATACTTAAAAATTAATCCTCTACAGAGATTAAGTGCTCCTATTTTGAACACTGCACTTATTCAGACGATTCCCTATTCGAAGACAGCAGTGAAAAAATAGAGTACGAAGGAGGGTGTTTCATCAGAGAACTGATGATAATTCATTTTGGATTGGAAAAATTCTCCGAATGTAATATTAACATTTATTAGGAACACAATGAAACATGTGTTACAAATTATATAGAATCTAACACGTATTTGCTAAGCTACGTCATTTAATAAAAGAATATTTATTTATAGTAAGCACACTAGAAATATATTTCGTTTGCATGACAAAATCTTTAGAGCCTACAGTATATCCAAAATACTCTAGATAAACTGCAAAGCAAATTATCTATGTCAACTATAGAGACAGGTTCAATCTATGTGAAAAAAGAATGATAATTTTTAGAGAAAATTTTAAGGTTAAATACGGTACTAGGACCTAACCATCAGACAAAATGTATGAATATAATCCTTTGCTATATGATATAATAGAGATGATACCATATAAGCATCAAAATAATGATCAAGCATGTACTAAAAAAACAGTCCTCCACAGATGTCTTACACAGATATTAATGTAAAGAAAATATAAAGCAGAGGTTGAAATAACTGCTGGTCATCAATATTTTAGTTCGTGCAATAGCTTACAATTTCACAACTTTAACAAGGGTTAAAAGAATAATTATTTTCAGCTAAATTGGTTTAAAATATGCTAAAATCTCTCTCCTCCACAGTGATAATCAGACCAACAGTTATTTTAACCACTGTTAAAGATCTGAAATTAGGACCATCTCCAATAAACTAAAATAATCATATTATAATGCACCCCCCTCCCTCGCCCCCAGAAGGTGATCAAATCTTTCTAGATAAAAGTCACCATTTGCTAGCTCACACTGTATTTTAACTATAAATATTCTGGGTTTTTCTGTTATCTCAGTTGAGATACTCTGCAAAACACTAATTAGTATAAACTAGAAAACTAATGCCTGCCTTTATACAATATCCAAAATACTGCAAATGTATTTGCTTTAGACTGGGTAGAGTAGGTTCCAAGTGTTGTGCCTGGCCAAAGAGCAACCTATGTTTGTCCAGAACCTGTTTATTCACTAATAATGTAATAGTAATTCAAACAAAACACTGTTCAAAATAAGTGAAAATAATCACTGCGGAGGAGGGATTTTTGGGCACAGCTTTCCTAGTCAACAGTGATTACTTGCTTTTATTTCAAACACTTTAAAACACAATTATTTAACCCTATGTCAGACGAAATTCTTAGTACAATTTGCATGATCTCTGGGTTAATAGTGTTTAAAATAGGAACAAATAATCAGTGTGGAGGGAGTCTTGCACTCCTCCCCAGTGATTATTTGCTCTTATTTCAAATGCTGGTACAATATTTTGTTTAGGGTTATTTTGACCCTGGCCTTAAGAATAGTGTTAAAATGTCACCCCAGAATGAAATTTACATTGTGAATGCAATTTACATGCATCACAATAGAATAATTTTTATTGTGTCAAATGGTATAATCAAAGAATATCCAAAATTATTCCCTTGAAATTTTCCACAGGCTGATATACGTATTTTCATTTGATCTTACCAAAGGAAATTCTGATATGTAATTATAAGAGAGATTCCACCATGGGAAGAAATTTTCTCGGTAGTCATATGAATGTAACATTATAGTATAAAATGTATATACATCATAATAATGTTTACTGCACTTCTTGCATGAATAAGCAACTCCTGCACCTCCTTTGTGTCAATATTTTAAAAAACCGTAATAAGCATTCTACCTTAGTACCTCCCTTGAATAAGGGTTCCCATTAGTCCTTGTTGAAAGTGGATGTTCTTAATAAGTAGTACTTAAAACTTTAAAACAACTTGTTCTGTTAGAAGAAAGTTATGGCAAAGATGATTCATTGGTTGTCAGCAAAGAATCAACTCCTTGATGATGATGATAATGAATTTGATATAATGAATAATGCTGATGAAAAAAAAATTTCACTTCATTTTCACAATTTTGCAATAAGCCAAGTTGGCTGAAAATATTCTGAAAAATCTCTCCTCCACAGGGATGACCGGCTGTTATTTCGAGCCCTGTTTCTGTTGTTTAATTCAATAACGCATTGAATCCCATGGATGATATCAAACTTTAATATATCAAATTCAATATAAACATAAAACTTTGATATGACCATGTAATCTTTATTATGGCACAGAGAATTCTTCAGGCATTTGTTCCTACAAAGCTGAAAACTGTACTCAAATGACACTCTTCCACAGGTGATGTCTGACTATTATCTTCAGGCTTGTGGTATACAGAGCAAAGACACGAAAATAAAACCTCAGTTCTGTCAATTAGCATCAGCAATCAGCAATTACCAACGTAAATGCAGACCTAAAGAACTTTTGTGCAATTTCCGCAACGACCAAGTTTATGTATGCGACTGTTGATGAAAACGCCAGCGCAATATACTTTTGCAACAACAATTAACAGGGCTGAATCTCATATTTTTGAAATAATCTCTGCTCTGAAATGTACTGTAAAATTAGAGCTTCCAAAGAAACAGTTTTTATAAAAAATGGAAAAATATGGTTTAATGTGGGTCTTGCTTCAGGTATTCAGATAACTTGCGGGGGATGAGAAAATTCTTCATGCAACAACCACTGCTTAAGTACATTTTAAAAAATCTCCTACTGAGGTGTAGTTTAGAAACTTACTTCAACATTATTCTTTGTTTTACCACTCTTATAAGCATAATCACAAACAACAAAAGCAACAAGATATGTACTCATTTTTACACTTTCTTGAAAATAGTCCACAAGCAATCCATCGCCACGATTTTTCTAAATGAAATGTATATCATAATGTACAGATGGTTGAGAGCTGTTTTTTTAAATATGTTATGCATTTTTCAAATTACTCACATCAGTCAAAGCACCTGATAATATTGCATCTATTCTCCCTTCCCTCCTACAAAAAAACATTCAGTGGATGAAATAAGAGCAAATAAACACTGTGGAGGAATGATCTACAAAGCCTGAAGCTATGCTCAAAGATTTCTCCTCCATAGTGATTATTTACTCTTTATTCGACATCTGAATTTTTTTTCTTCAATCTAATTATGCTAATAGCCTTGGAACTGTTCCCACCCACTGGCATCAGCCTACTCCAACCTCATTAACAGACAACATTGCACCCAGTGTGAGCAAAAACTTGTTCAAAGTCAGCAGTAAAGACGCTAGACGTAAAGAATTCTTTACTTATATTAAATTAGAAATAACGTGGATTTGCTAATTACTTTCAAGATCGTTCACTAACATTTACGTCTATCAAAATTATGAAAATGAAATAACAGTACTTACAGTATGAAGAATTGGCATGTTAGACAGTGCTGTATGGATAGTTTCCCGTACAATAATGATTGAGAAATTAGCTTTCAAAGCAGGTTCGTCAAAGCAAGGAAATGCAGCACGAGCATGAGTAGCCTCAAAATGAGTCGTTGCAAGGTATCTAAAAGGTAATATTGTTCACAAGTAATATTACGTCCCACCAAAATAATAGAATTCTATGTATAATTTAAAATTCCTGCCCTATCATCGTTAACCCTATTTGGCCTGGGGTCTTTCTTACTCATGTAGGTCTGGGGGTCGGATTCCAATCCCCTCTACCTCTCCCCTCTTTCATTTTCGATGAGGATATGCTACAAATCTACAAAAGGAACATTTTAATATAGATTTATTTTGCTGTAGCGTCATCAGTAACACATGGTGGTATGACATTTTTATCGAAATATATTGAAATATTTAAAATATCTGATTACTCGAGTTCTAGAAATGATTTTTAAAATCTGTGTTCAGGTTCAGTTACCTAGTTGTGTATAACATACTTTCTGTTTTTTTGGAAAAATAATGGCATGGAAAATGACAATGAGTAAAAGAAAATTCAAAAAAGTGAGAAAAAATATGAATTGGTCTGATCAAAACTTTGTTACCATGACAATGCAAAAATATTTTTTTAACATTTTTAATTGGTCAATTTTGGCTATTTGACCATTGGGTCCTCATCAGTTTTGTACATTGACATTGTGATCCGCCCAAAAGTACAATGTTTTTTGTTTCTACCCGCCAGTATTTTCCATGACCCAGTAAGATATCATAATGGAAGGTATCCTGACCTGCATCAGGCATTTTATTAAGAAAACTATAAACCATATCGGAAAATTTAAGGTTATCATCACTTGCTAATTCTCTTAAAGACTTATGACATCCAAAGAAACAGCATAGTTCAATTAAATTAAACTCTCAGCTTTAAAGACTCTCAGCTTGTCAATGTATCTTCTTTCATAATAACAGTAATAATAGGCATAATCAATGGTCAAAGATCCATCATTCAAGCACTGCCTTTATAAGGCTTAAAATATTCTTAACATGTTCTTAACCATATCGCTTTTTGGACGGAGCTAACATGATGAGCTTGATGGACGACGTTGAACGGATGTACGAAAACACCCGGTTTGGAGATAGTCTTTATTTTCATAAAAAGATTGGAAAGTAGCTACAACATATATATTACTTGTCAAAAACTAAGAATACAGTAATATGTTTCACTGTAATCATTAAAAAGTATGTTTAAGCCTTAACCCTATTAAACCCGGGAGGTTTTGACCTGTGTATGTCCTGGAGGGAGCACAAAATGCCCGGGCCTTTTATTTCCGAACCACTAATGCTTATGACATGAAACATGGTACACTTATAGAACAATTCAATACTAACACTTTGACACAAAATAATTGACTTGGTGACATCACTGGTACCTGCTATGATGTCATCAATACATTGGATTTTCGGTCTGTAGAATGCTGTAAAATGGCAACGTCTATTTAATTACGAACCACTAATGCTTATGACATGAAACTTGGTATATTTATTGAACAACTCAATACTGTTATTAAAATAATAAATAAAGAATAATGATATAGGACATCAAATTTCTTTAAAACAATCCATTCTTTTATTAAAAGCATAAAATCAAATTAGCATTGGGAGTAATTAATAATGTTATAAAAAACAAGTCTTACTCATGATAATGAAAGTGGCTATGTTAATATCAATAGTTTCATTTAAAAATACATATATGATGATACTGCCCTATTAAAGTTTTATTTAAAAAATCCATTTATATATAGGATGGTTTTTATTAACTGATGTTATTACAACTAAAAAAAATAAAAAAGCACTAGAGAATAGAACAATGTAACAGAAGAATAAATTTTCTTGATTATTCATTATTTTGCTATAAAATTATTTTATTAAAAAATGTTCCTCTGTCATTATATTACTAATTTGCATTGAGAGTAATTGTTAATGTTATAAAAAACATTAGATTTAATTATACCCTTAGTAGTAATTAAATGTTTTACGACCCTAAAGTGGATATAAGCTTTCTAAAATCAAAATGGAGACTTCAATTCTTGACATTTTAAAAATTATGTGATTCTGGTCAAATCCTTATATTATAATCAGTGAAAAAAGTTTCAATATATTTCGAAGACAACTATTTAACTTTTGGGTATAACCTCTGGGCAAACTTTTTATTGAATGTGGTGAAAGTCTCATAGAAATCAGAATATGTAAAAATAAATCTTAAGTCAAAAAATGCTATGGTCAAATTCTCATAGCAAAATTTAAAACATTTGCTTGAAGGGATTCCAAGGTAAAAATACAATTTGATCTCATATTGAAGAGCTTGAAAAATAAATAATAGTGCTTTTTATTTCATGTAAAAAGATTCAACGGTTCTCTAGATATCCCAGTTTAAAGCTTTTTGAAGATATTGGTTTTGGTTAATTTATGCGAAAATTATGACATCATCTTTGAGTATACCATAT